>NW_021027476.1:460691-571317 GCF_004153795.1 Camellia sinensis | reverse complement strand
ATGAGCGTTACGTCATGACTTTGTGTTGTGACACACATGGGTATGTGTTTTCTAGTTTCCCTACTTCTATATATTTTTTATGATTTATTCCTTTTCACTGTTTTATACTTACCGGGTGATAAATCTGTTAAAAAACATTACAACTTTAAAGATTGTTAGTAACCGAAGTGAACTATGTTTAGAGATTTAAAACAACTGAAATAATATTTAAAACAACCATATATTTGTTAAAAACATCAAAGCTTGAAATAGACCAGAGGCCGGAACTAAAGCTAGGAGACAATTTATGGTCGTGTCGGACCATTGTAGGAACTGGATGAAACTAATGCCAGGACAATTTCAGGTCGTGCCGAACCGATATAGGAACTAGTTGGAACTAATGCCAAGAGGCAGTTTATGGTCGTGTCGGACCATTGTAGGAACTGGATAAAACTAATGCCAGGACAGTTTAAGGTTATGTCGGAATGTTGGAGAATCTGGCTAGAACTACTGCCGAGAGACAGTTTATGGTCATGTCGAACCGTTGTAGGAGCTAACCGGAATCAATGTCGGGACAATTTAAAGGGGTCATGCCGGACCGATGTAAGAGCAAACCAGAATCAATGTCAGGATAGTTTGAAGGGGTCATGCCGGACCCATGTAGGAGCTAACCAGAATCAATGTCGGGACAGTTTAAAGGGGTCATGTCGGACCGATGTAAAGAACTAGATGTTGAACCAGCAAGCGTGACACACACATAACTTATGACGTGGTGTAGAATGATGATGGCAACAGAAAACTGAGTGCGCCAAGGGAGCGGCTTGGGTTGTGTGCCAGAGGGGCAGCTTGGATTGTGCGCCAGAGGGGGCAGCTTGGGTGGTGCCCCAAAGAGGGTGGCTTGGTTGGTTCGCATGGTGTGTAACCATGCCCACCATGATATAGGTATAATATCCCCCCAAACTCAAATAGGTTTGAATCTAGAAACCTATTTGAGGTTGAAACAGTGAGAAAGACAGAGTAGACCAGAAGAACAAAAAAAACATAAAAAAAATATGATAGATATATTTGGGGTAGGAATAAACAAGCGAGCAAAGGAAGAGATCACTACGAGGCGATATTGAGAGGAAAATATGACAGCGGAATGGGTAGAGGTCCAACGGGTGGCTAAGGCGAGGCTGCTGCCCGCCGGTGAAGCGAAAATACTAGGTTCTTAACCTAGCTCTGATACGATGTTAGAATATTAGAGAGATAGAAAATAATATGTATTGTATTGCATGTATTGTATTGAATGGTAGAAGGCCTATATATATATAGGCTGAGAAAGAGTATCCTACTACAAATCTAACTATAGGAAAGAGTATCCTATAAGAGACCTAACGGTGCCAATACCTAATATATCTAGGAAATCAATTCCTAATATATGTATGAATATATACCATATATACATTAACATCTCTTCTCAAATTCAAGGAGGATAAACATCTTGAGTTTGGAGAGAGAAACTAAAACATGAAATAGAACTAAATAAAATAAAAGGCAAATAGATTGCAAAATCCGAACGGGAGCGCAAGGGCGCTTGAAATAGATCAGAGGCTGAAACTGAAGCCGAGAGACAATTTATGGCTGTTTCGGACCATATTATACCTATATCATGGTGAACATGGTTATACACCATGCAAACCACTTAACCGCCTCCTTTGGCGCACAATCCAAGCTGTACTCTCTGGCCTTGCCTTGGCCGCCCGCCGGACCTCAACCTATTCGGCTGTCATGTTTTCCTTTCAGTATCGCTTCATGGTGATCTTTTCCTTTATTCGCTGGTTTATTCCTACCCCATATATCTCTACCATATTTTCTCTTCTCTTTCTTCAATCTGTTTCGATTACTCTAAATCCAATAGAGAAGAAGAGAGAAGACATTGAAAATATTGAAGACGAAGATGGTTTCGAGTGGTTTAGATTACAAAACCATAATTTTAACAATTTTTTGGATCCAACTATTCCTGAAAACCATCGACATGTGTCTCCGGCGAGTCTCTTTTCGCAAGAAAACCATCTTCACAGGTCATATTTGCCTGAAAACCATTAGTTTTCCTTCTCTGGAAAACCGCTATCTGGGAATCAATGCTTACCAATACTGGCCTATCACTTTGCCAAATACCACTGTTTATGGCAACATTTGGAATATTCTTGATGCTGAATTCAGTCACCTCAATCTCCCAAACCCTTCTCGGCCCTCTCCATTTCCTCCTCCATCATCATCATCGTCCCATAACAACTCCTCGCCGATTGACCCATATTGTTCATATTCCTAGCATGATCAAAATTTACAGAGAATGAGAGTTCAGTCCGCAGTGAGGGGACAAATGGGTTTGAATCAATTCAACAATGGAAGGCCAACAACAACAAATAATCCTCCTCGCTCGGACCAAAATGGGTATGATTTCGACACACCTTACTATGATGGAGCTTCAAATAATTCAAAATGGGTTTAGGCTCAGATCGAATGGATTCGAAGGCAATGATTTGTAGAATCTAGCTCCAACCTTGATGGAACTGAGGGGTATAGTATTTTTTGTGGCTAAGGATAAGCGCGGTTGTCTTTACTTGCGAAAGAAGATTGAAGAGGCTAACCCAGAAGAGATTGAGATGTTGTTCTTCGAGCTCAAAGATCATGTTCGCGAGTTAATGGTACATCAGTTTGGGAATTCTTTCATTCAGAAGTTTTTTGGAGTTTGTAATTCAGATCAGATTACTCAAATTCTTCTTTTGGTAATCAGCGTTGGGCGTTACTTCATGACTATATGTTGTGACACACATGGGTATGTTTTCACTAGTTTCCCTACTTCTATATATTTTTTATGATTTATTCCTTTTCACTGTTTTATATTTATCGGATGATAAATTTGTTAAAAACATCCAAGCTTGAAATAGATCAGAGGCCGGAACTAAAGCCGAGAGAAAATTTATGGTCGTGTCGAACTATTGTAGGAACCGGCTGAAACTAATGCCAAGAGAATTTAAGGTCATGCCGGACCGATATAGGAACTGGCTAGAACTAATGCCAAAAGAAAGTTTATGGTCGTGTCGGACCATTATAGGAACTGGCTGAAACTAATGCCAAGACAGTTTAAGGTCATGTCGGACTGTTAAAGAAACTGGCTGGAACTAATGCCGAGAGACAGTTTATGGTCATGTCGGACCGTTGTAGGAGCTAACCGGAGTCAATGTCGAGACACTTTAAAGAAGTCGTGCCAGACCGATGTAGGAGCTAGCCGGAATCAATGTCGGGACAGTTTGAAGGGGTCATGCCAGACCGATGTAGGAGCTAACTGAAATCGGGGCAGTTTAACGGGGTCATGCCGGATCGACGTAGAGAACTGGATGTTGAACCAGCTAGCGTGGCATACACATAACTTATGACATGGTGCTAAACGATGATTGCAACAGATAACTGAGTGCGCCAGGAGGCAACTTGGATTGTGCGCCAAAGAGGGCGGGTTATAAGCCAAAGGGGGCGGCTTAGATTATACGCCAGAGGAGGCGGCTCGGTTGGTTCGCATGGTGTACAACCATGCCCACCATGATATAGGTATAATACCCCCCCAAACTCAAATAGGTTTGAATCTAAAAAGCTATTTGAGATTGAAACAGAGGGAAAGACAGAGCAGAGCAGAAGCATAAAAAAAAAAAAACATAAAAAAATATGATAGAGATATTTGGGGTAGGAATAAACAAGCGAGCAAAGGAAGAGATCACTACGAGGCGATAGTGAGAGGAAAATATGACAGCGGAATGGGTAGAGGTCCAACGGGTGGCTAAGGCGAGGCTGCTGCCCGCCGGTGAAGCGAAAATACTAGGTTCTTAACCTAGCTCTGATACGATGTTAGAATATTAGAGAGATAGAAAATAATATGTATTGTATTGCATGTATTGTATTGAATGGTAGAAGGCCTATATATATATAGGCTGAGAAAGAGTATCCTACTACAAATCTAACTATAGGAAAGAGTATCCTATAAGAGACCTAACGGTGCCAATACCTAATATATCTAGGAAATCAATTCCTAATATATGTATGAATATATACCATATATACATTAACATCTCTTCTCAAATTCAAGGAGGATAAACATCTTGAGTTTGGAGAGAGAAACTAAAACATGAAATAGAACTAAATAAAATAAAAGGCAAATAGATTGCAAAATCCGAACGGGAGCGCAAGGGCGCTTGAAATAGATCAGAGGCTGAAACTGAAGCCGAGAGACAATTTATGGCTGTTTCGGACCATATTATACCTATATCATGGTGAACATGGTTATACACCATGCAAACCACTTAACCGCCTCCTTTGGCGCACAATCCAAGCTGTACTCTCTGGCCTTGCCTTGGCCGCCCGCCGGACCTCAACCTATTCGGCTGTCATGTTTTCCTTTCAGTATCGCTTCATGGTGATCTTTTCCTTTATTCGCTGGTTTATTCCTACCCCATATATCTCTACCATATTTTCTCCTCTCTCTCTTCAATCTGTTTCGATAACTCTAAATCGAATGGAGAAGAAGAGAGAAGACATTGAAAATATTGAAGACGAAGATTGTCTCGAGTGGTTTAAATCACAATACCATAATTTTAACAATTTTTTGGACCCAACTATTCCTGAAAACCACCGACATATGTCTCCGGCGAGTCTCTTTTCGCCAGAAAACCATCTTCACAGGTCATATTTTCCTTAAAACCATCGATTTGCTTCTCCAAAAAACCGCTATCGAGGAATCAGTGCTTACCAATACTGGCCTATCACTTTGCCAAATACCATTTGGAATATTCTTGATGTAGAATTCAGTCACCTCAATCTCTCAACCCCTTCTCGGTCCTCTACGTTTCCTCCTCCATCATCATCACCGTCCCGTAACAACTCCTCGCCGATTGATCCATATTATTCATATTCCTAGTATGATGAGAATTTTCAGAGAATGAGAGTTCAGTCCGCAGTGAAGGGACATATCGGTTTGAATCAATTCAACAATGAAAGGCCAACAACAACAAACAATCCTCCTCGCTCAAACCAAAATGGGTATGATTTCGACACACCTTACTATGATGGAGCTTCAAATAATTCGAATCGAAATGGGTTTAGGCTAAGATTGAATGGATTCGGAGGAAATGATTTGCAGAATCTAGCTCCAACCTTGATGGAACTTAGGGGTATAGCATTTTTGGTGGCTAAGGATAAGTGCGGTTGTCTTTACTTACGAAAGAAGATTGAGGAGGCTAAACCAGAGGAGATTGAGATGTTGTTCTTTGAGCTCAAAGATCATGTTCGCAAGTTAATGTTACATCAATTTGGGAATTCTCTTATTCAGAAGTTTTTTGGAGTTTGTAATTCAGATTAGATTACTCAAATTCTTCTTATGGTAATCTGTGATGAGCGTTACTTCATGACTATATGTTGTAACACACATGGGTATGTTTTTGCTAGTTCCCTACTTCTATATATTTTTTATGATTAATTCATTTTCACTGTTTTATACTTATTAGGTGATAAATCTATTAAAAAACATGACAACATTGAAGATTGTTGGTAACCGAAGTGCACTATGTTTAGATGTTTAAAACAATTGAAATAAGATTTAAAATAGCCATAAATTTGTTAAAAACATCAAAGCTTGAAATAGATCAGAGGCCAGAACTAAAGCCGAGAGACAATTTATGGTCGTGTCGGACCATATTATACCTATATCATGGTGAACATGGTTATACACCATGCAAACCACTTAGCCGCCTCCTTTGGCGCACAATCCAAGCCGTACTCTTTAGGCTTGCCTTGGCCGCCCGCCAATCCTCAACCTATTCGACTGTCATGTTTTCCTTTCAGTATCGCTTCATGGTGATCTTTTCCTCTATCCGCTGGTTTATTCCTACCCCATATATCTCTACCATATTTTCTCCTCTCTCTCTTCAATCTGTTTCGATAACTCTAAATCGAATGGAGAAGAAGAGAGAAGACATTGAAAATATTGAAGACGAAGATTGTCTCGAGTGGTTTAAATCACAATACCATAATTTTAACAATTTTTTGGACCCAACTATTCCTGAAAACCACCGACATATGTCTCCGGCGAGTCTCTTTTCGCCAGAAAACCATCTTCACAGGTCATATTTTCCTTAAAACCATCGATTTGCTTCTCCAAAAAACCGCTATCGAGGAATCAGTGCTTACCAATACTGGCCTATCACTTTGCCAAATACCATTGTTTATGGCAACATTTGGAATACTCTTGATGTAGAATTCAGTCACCTCAATCTCTCAACCCCTTCTCGGCCCTCTACGTTTCCTCCTCCATCATCATCACCGTCCCGTAACAACTCCTCGCCGATTGATCCATATTATTCATATTCCTAGTATGATGAGAATTTTCAGAGAATGAGAGTTCAGTCCGCAGTGAAGGGACATATCGGTTTGAATCAATTCAACAATGAAAGGCCAACAACAACAAACAATCCTCCTCGCTCAAACCAAAATGGGTATGATTTCGACACACCTTACTATGATGGAGCTTCAAATAATTCGAATCGAAATAGGTTTAGGCTAAGATTGAATGGATTTGTAGGCAATGATTTGTAGAATCTAGCTCCAGCCTTGATGGAACTGAGAGGTATTGTATTTTTGGTGGCTAAGGATAAGTGCGGTTGTCTTTACTTACGAAAGAAGATTGAGGAGGCTAAACCAGAGGAGATTGAGATGTTGTTCTTTGAGCTCAAAGATCATGTTCGCAAGTTAATGTTACATCAATTTGGGAATTCTCTTATTCAGAAGTTTTTTGGAGTTTGTAATTCAGATTAGATTACTCAAATTCTTCTTATGGTAATCTGTGATGAGCGTTACTTCATGACTATATGTTGTAACACACATGGGTATGTTTTTGCTAGTTCCCTACTTCTATATATTTTTTATGATTAATTCATTTTCACTGTTTTATACTTATTAGGTGATAAATCTATTAAAAAACATGACAACATTGAAGATTGTTGGTAACCGAAGTGCACTATGTTTAGATGTTTAAAACAATTGAAATAAGATTTAAAATAGCCATAAATTTGTTAAAAACATCAAAGCTTGAAATAGATCAGAGGCCAGAACTAAAGCCGAGAGACAATTTATGGTGGTGTCGGACCATTGTAGGAACTGGCTAAAACTAATGCCAAGAGAATTTAAGGTCGTGCCGGACAGATATAGAAACTGGCTAGAACTAATGCCAAGAGACAGTTTATGGTCGTGTCGGACCATTGTAGGAACTGGCTGAAACTAATGCCAGAAGAGTCTAAGGTCAAATCGGACTGTTGGAAAAACTGGTTAGAACTAATGCCGAGAGACAGTTTATGGTCATGTCGGACCGTTGTAGGAACTAACCGGAATCAATGTCGGGATAGTTTAACGGAGTCGTGCTAGACCGATATAGGAGCTAGCCATAATCAATGTCGCGACAGTTTGAAGGGGTCATGTCGGACCGATATAAGAGCTAACCGAAATCAATGTCGGGACAGTTTAAAGGGGTCATGCCAGATCGACGCAGAGAACTGGATGTCGAACCAACAAGCGTGGCACACACATAATTTATGACGTGGTGCTGAACGTTGATGGCAACAGATAACTGAGTGCACCAGGAGGCAGCTTGGATTGTGCACCAAAGGGGGCGGCTTAGGTTGTGCGCCAGAGGAGGCAGCTTAGATTGTACGCCAGAGGGGACGGCTTAGGTGGTGCGCTAAAGAGGGCGGCTTGGGTAGTTTGCATGGTGTATAACCATGCCCACCATGATATAGGTATAATACCCCCCCTCAAACTCAAATAGGTTTGAAGCTAGAAACCTATTTGAGGTTGAAACAGGGGGAAAGACAGAGTAGAGCAGAAGCACCAAAAAAATATATAAAAAATATGATAGAGATATTTGGGATAGGAATAAACTAGCAGGCAAAGGAAGAGATTACCACGAAGCGATATTGAGAGGAAAATATGACAGCGGAATGGGTTAAGGTCTAGCGGGCAGCCAAGGCAAGGCTACTGCCTGCCGGTGAAATGAAAATAGTAGGTTTTTAACCTAGTTCTAATACCATGTATGAATAGTAAAGAGAGAGAAAATAATATGTATTGTATTGCATGTATTGTGTTGAATGATAGGAAGCCTATATATATATAGGCTGAGAAAGAGTATCCTACTACAAATCTAACTATGAGAAAGAGTATCCTATAAGAGACCTAACTGTGGTAATACCTGATATATCTAGGAAATCAATACCTAATATATGTATGAATATATACCATATATACATTAACATCCCTTCTCAAATTCAAGAAGGATAACCATCTTGAGTTTGGAGAGAGAAACTAAAACATGAAATAAAACTATATAAAATAAAAGGCAAATAGATTGCAAAATCCGAACGAGAGTGTAAGGGCGCTTGAAATAGATCAGAGGCCGGAACTAAAGCCAAGAGACAATTTATGGTCGCATGTTACCATATTATACCTATATCATGGTGAACATGGTTATACACCATGCAAACCACTTAGCCACCTCCTTTGACGCACAATCCAAGCCGTACTCTCTAGACTTGCCTTGGCCACCCGCCGGACCTCAACCTATTCAGCTGTCATATTTTCCTTTCAGTATCGCTTCGTGGTGATCTTTTCCTCTATCTGCTAGTTTATTCCTACCCCATATATCTCTACCATATTTTCTTCTCTATCTCTCTCTTCAATCTGTTTCGGTTACTCTAAATCCAACGCTGAAGAAGAGAGAAGACATTGAAAAGATTTAAGACGAAGATTGTCTCGGGTGGTTTAGATCACAAAACCGTAATTTTAACAATTTTTTGCACCCAACTATTCCTGAAAACCACCGACATGTGTCTCTGGCGAGTCTTTTTTCGCCAGAAAACCATCTTCACAAGTCATATTTGCCTAAAAACCACCGGTTTCTTTCTCCAAAAAATCGCTATCCAGGAATCAATACTTACCAATACTACCCTTTCACTTTACCAAATACCACTATTTATGGCAACAATTGGAATATTCTTGATGCTGAATTCAGTCACCTCAATCTCTCAAACCCTTCTCGGCCCTTCCCGTTTCCGCCTCCATCATCATCGTCGTCCCATAACAACTCCTTGCCAATTGATCTGTATTATTCATATTCCCAGTATGGTGAGAATTTGCAGAGCATGAGAGATTAGTGCGCAGTAAGGAGACAAATGGGTTTGAATCAATTCAACAATGGAAGGCAACTAACAACAAACAATCCTCCTCGCTCGAACCAAAATACGTACAATTTAAACACACCTTACTATGATGGAGCTTCAAATAATTCAAATCAAAATGGGTTTAGGCTAAGATCGAATGGATTCAGAGGCAATGATTTGCAGAATCTAGCTCTAACCTTGATGGAACTGAGGGGTATAGCATTTTTGGTGGCTAAGGATAAGCGCGGTTGTCTTTACTTGCGAAAGAAGATTGAGAAGGCTAACCTAGAGGAGATTGAGATGTTGTTCTTCGAGCTCAAAGATCATGTTCACGAGTTAATAGTACATCAGTTTGGGAATTCTCTCTTTCAGAAGTTTTTTGGAGTTTGTAATTCAGATCAGATTACTCAAATTCTTCTTCTGGTAATTAGTGATTGTAGACACCCCATTTTTGACTGACCTTAAGACTTAGACGTCATCGATTGAGCGCTCGGTGATGGTGAACGTTGTGCTCGTTTCGAGTCTCCGGAGTTTTGGTTGAGAGCCTTGCCTCCGGGCCCCTGAACTCTTTTGTGCTTCGGCTCGGTTTGTGAACTGAATCTTGTTTTCTCTTCCCAGAGGGAGAGAGAGGTCTTGTAGACCATCTCTTCGTGGTCGTAGACCACTTTTTATGGTCGTAAGCCACTTTTCCCGTTTGGAGATTAGTTTCTAGTTTTTGGAGTCATTGGTCGCACCCCTTTTCTCGGGACCGCTTAACATTCTCCGTCTGGCATGCTTTTTTTAACCGCACCTTGTTGCCTCTGCCTAGAGGAACACTGTGGTCCGGGGGACCACTTTTGTGGTTGCATATCACTTTTGGTGCTCGTCAGCTAGTTTTCGGGGCTTTTGGCCACGTGCTTTGCCCCCCAATCTCTCGTCTTGCATCCGTCCTGGTTTGTTTTTGGTACAAACCTTATTTTCCTTGTTTGGAAGGTGATACAAGGCTAGGAGACCACTTTTTCTCCTTGGAGACCACTTTTCCTTCTGTCAGCCAGTTTTTTGGTTGGATAACTGGCTTTCTTGGTCTTTGGGGCATCTTTTCTGGTCGGCCACCACACCACTACATTGTTTTCATGCCCTAGACTCTCTCCCACCATGGCCGACCAGTTTTATCTTTGTGGACCACTTGAAGTGGTCGATCGACCACTTTAAGTAGCAGGCCGACCACTTCGGCTGCTTTTTAACACTTTTTTGGAGATATTTTCCTCCACCTGCAGCTGGAGGACATTAGGGCCATCCTCCATACACGTGTATGGAGGGATTTGTTTGGTGCTTAGCTTCTCCTAGAAGCTTTGCCTTTCCTCTTCTATAAGAGGGAAGCTACCCCTCCCTCCTCTAGGTTCAGAAAAACCAGCTGAGAGGGATGGATATAGTGTTGTATCTATATCTCCTTGTTTCTTCATTTTTGTACTTCAAAAGTGTAGATTTGTCTTAGTTTAACACACAAACACACACTCAAACACCTTGCTTGGGTTGCTGAGGGGCTAAGAGGTTGTTTTTGGTGTTCTTGGACTGGTTTAAGCTTAAAGAGGCTGCTAGAGTTGCAGTAGTAAAGAAGGTCTTCAAGGGTGAGTCTTTGACCGTTAAAACCCCTATTCTTGCCTAAGCTTTTGAGCCTATTTGCATGCTGTTTTGAGCTTAAATTTTAATTGGAAAAATTTTTGTTTTTGTGTGCTTAAAATAGTTGTTTTAGGTCACTTTTTCATTTGGAGTGATTTACCCCCTTTTAGGCCTTGTTAGGCCTTATTTTGAGCCATCCCTTTAGGCTCTTGTTGAACCCTTTGCATGACCTTTCTACCACTGAAATCCAGAGGATTTTCAGTGGTGGAAAGGTGGTTTTGGTGTCCTAAATAGGAGAGGGTCATCCCCTCTCCTTGTATTGTGTTTACTAGCTTCATATGCCTCATGTTTGAGCACCTTTGATATGCTTGTGTTAGCTTGTTCTTAACTTTTATTTGTGGTTATTTTGGTGAGGCATGCCACTGTTTTTACTTGCTTTGGTCACTCCATGCATGGTTAATACACTTGTAGTGTAAATCACACAAACTAGCTTTGTATGCTTCATGAAGTAGCATGTCATTCTAGCTTGTTTTCTTTCCATTTCAGCATATTTTTGGTGATGTTTTGCCATGTCATGTCTCTGTTTTGGTTTGGTTTGGTTGGCCCTAGCATGCTCCATATACTTGTAGTGCAACCCCTTGAAATAGCCTAACACGCATCATGCCTTGACATGTCATTTTAGCATGCTTTTGGCTTAGCTTAAAGAAGATTTTGTTCATGTTTTATCATGTCTAAGGTCTGATTTTTGTTGTTTTGGTCATGCATGACTTGTTTTGTATAGCTATGGTTCAATCTAGCTTCTTAGCTTTGTGTATTGAGTCCACTAACATGCATTGCTTGACCTATTTGAATGATTTGGCATCACTTGTTATGTTAGTGCAATCCATGTTTCATGGCCATACATTCACATTTATTATTTATTCAATGCGTTGGAGGGTTTCCCCGTTTATGCCTTAACATGAACCATTGCGTATGCCTTCATGCCATATCTTGCGAGCCATCATTTCAGTGTTTATTTGGGGTTATTTTGCCATGATATAACTCTAATTTTTATTGGTCGAGTCATCCCATGCTTGGTCTTAATAGGTGCAGTGTAATCCACCTTATTTGCCTTGTACGCACCATTTCTCATGCTCACCATGCTAGCTTATTTTGGCATCCTTTCATACATATTTTAGACTCATTCTGACATGTTCTAGGACTGTTTTGGGTTGCCTTGCTCACATGCTTCATATTTTGTATACTTGTAGTACAAATGCTCTTGCTTGCCTCAAGCTTTGAGCACCATTGCATGCTTCATTTGTGTTGTGTACATGATTTGGCATCACTTAACATGACATTTTAGAGTTTTTAGGATTGCCATGTTCCTACCTCAATCATGCTTTAAGTGCCTTTGAGTGTTATGCATCGTTGCCTAGTTTATGCCTTAACTCGTATGCTTGCATGCCTAGGCCTTTGAGCCCTCATCTCAGCATGTTTAGGTCCTTATTTTAACCTACTTGAGCTCTGTCCATGCTTAGTTCATGCATTTATGCCATGTATTGCATGCCTCATGTGTAGTCCTCTTTGCTTGTCTTAAGCTTTAAAGACCTTTGCATGCCTTGCTTGTGTTGTTTAACTGATTTAGCATCATTTCTTACCTCATTTTAGTGCACTTAGTGTTGTTACACTTCCACGCTTTTCACACTTAAAGTGGTCTTGAGAGTTGCACCTTAGTGCCTTAGTTGGTGAGCCATTTGGCATGCATGCTTGTATGTGTTTTCGGTGCCTTCATTTTAGCATTATGGCCATTGTTTTGGGCATGACTGAGGTCTGTCCATTTCGGTTAAAGTCCATTGAGTATATGGTTTGCATGTTGTTGCATGTTTGGTGTATTGCACCATTGTTGCCCTTGTTGCATTGCATTGGGCATGCATGCATTACATGGTGTTTAGAACCTTATGGTTGCCTTAGATTGAGTATGCCATCTAGCTCTTAGCATTTAGCATTGTGTATGCCATATAGTTCATTCGCATTGTGTATGCTAGTATGATTAATTGCATGCTTGTCCCTCCCATGTTTGCATGCTAGGGTTGCTTTACATTGCATTGAGCATGCCTTGTTATTTGTTGCATTGTGTTTGGAATAGGTGTTATTCCAAACACGAGAAACGAGGGACATTTCATATTTCAAGTGATAAAACATGTCTCAATTCTCGATCGCCGACACTCTTGATCGTACATGATAGAGTTCTTGGCTTTATGTGTTTACTTGTGCATTCATTTTACATTGAATTGTGCAACATCGCCTCTCGGCCATCATGCATTGAAATGCGCGATTGGTGACCCGAGGGTCGAGAACTACACTCCCTTGAGCTCATGACATGATAGGGAGGGTAATTGTGCACACATATCTTGCAAATACATTGCCATGCCCTTTCTTGCTCTCTGTTGCAGCAAACTGGAATTCAACAGCAACAACTGGCCGACCAGCCAGAAAAACTAGCTGGCCGACCACTTTTCTAGTTTTTCAACAACCAAAAGTGGTCGGCAGGTATCTGGAGAGACCAAAAGTGGTCGGCCACCCTCCCACAGGACTGCCAAGGTGAAGTTTCAGCTTTCTGGAGCTTGGTGCAAGTTTCTGAGAACAAATGAAAACAGAGGCAAATCGGGGCATCGCATTGGACTTCCGAACGAGGCAACCGAGCATGCATCCAGCCTTCTCCCTCCGAGAACCTCCTGTTTTACTGCTTTCCTTAGCTTCCATGCTTAGATAGCTAGCTTTTTGCTTTGGTTTGTACCCTTTAATTAGTTAATGCGTTAGCTATTCAATTTGTTTTGTAATAATTAGTTAACTAGGATTAGTTAATTAATTGTGTTGTAATAATTAGTTTAATTAGCTTAGATTAGCTAGTTAGCTTCTTATTCAGTCTCTCCCTTGAGAGGGCGCAATGTTGTAATAAGCGTGTGTGTGTGATGCATGTCTTCCAATCCCCATTTCTTTCTCCCTTTTACTTAACCACTTACGAAGGTTAGTTTTAGGGCATGTTTCATTTAGCATACCTTATGCTTTGCATGTGTGCATCCATTCATCTGTATTGCATGCACCAGGCTCGACGCATCATACTAATTGCATTGTACTTTCAATACATTTACTTGAATACGTGTTCAACAGCATGTTAAAAAGTCGCATTTCACATGACATTCTAGAATAGCCGAGCCTATTTTAGCTGCAATTTTGCATGTGTCGCATTAACCATCTTAACATGAACTAGGATCATGCATTATTTCTAACTAGTTTTCTGTTTTGGCTCGGAGTACACTGTGAGTGTTTACGCTTTAGCATACTGCATATGTGTTAATGCTGCCATGAAACTTGCTTGCCATGAGGCTAATTGCTTATTTGCTATAACTGCCTGAATGCCTGTGGGTGAAGGTTGGATTACTTGAATTGGAACAATTCATCAAATCCATGATTTATCCTACTTGCGAGTAGCAAACTTCAAACCATTTTCACAAATGAATATGCAATGTTTTGTTCCAAATTAGGCGATCTAGTCTATACTTGTATGCTGTGCGCATCAGGTAGTAAGATTAGCTAATTAACCGGAATAAGAGCACGTGTGTTTTCAAAAACAAGATATCATGTTTAGCACAGGCCGATCTTTGACCGGGCGAGCGGGGGTGCTCATTACATGACCTTCCCCAATCGTACCTAAGTTCCCGAGCCGAGACAACTTTGGTGATGACGGACACGTGGCCTTAGGCACGAGTCAGGGTTTCCTAAATTCCCCCAAAATAAAATATTTAGGTGGCGACTCTGTATCTAGCAAAACAGTCCATGTTTGGCACTTCTTTATAAAAATCAGTTTTCCAAAACGATTTGCCAGATTTGGGCTCTTTGGTGATTTATCGGTCTCACATCGCACATTGTGAGATTAGATTCAGAACTGTGACATTTGAGTCCGAACTGTAGTAGCTCAGAACAAAATGATTTCACACCCTCGAGCGCGGACATCGGAGAGTTCCCAGGAGCGCGTCTACAGTGATGAGCGTTACTTCATGACTATATGTTGTGACACACATGGGTATCTTTTTGCTAGTTTCCTTACTTCTATATATTTTTTTATGATTTATTCCTTTTCACTAGTTTATACTTATCGGGTGATAAATCTGTTAAAAAACATCACAACATTGAAGATTGTTGGTAACCGAAGTGCACTGTGTTTAGATGTTTAAAACAATTGAAATAAGATTTAAAACAACCATAAATTTGTTAAAAACATCAAAGCTTGAAATAGATCAGAGGCTAGAACTAAACCGGAGAGACAATTTATGGTGGTGTTAGACCATTGTAGGAACTGGCTAAAACTAATGCCAGGAGAATTTAAGGTCGTGCCGGACTGATATAGGAACTGGCTTGAACTAATGCTGAAAGACAATTTATGGTCGTGTCGGACCATTATAGGAACTGGCTGAAACTAATGCCAAGACAGTTTAAGGTCATATCAGACTGTTGGAGAAACTGGTTGGAACTAATGTCGAGAGACAATTTACGGTCATGTCGGACCGTTGTAGGGGCTAACCGGAATCAATGTCGAGACAGTTTAAAGGGGTCATGCCGGACCGATGTAAGAGCTAACCGGAATCAATGTCGGAAAAGTTTGAAAGGGTCTTACCGGACTGATGTAGGAGCTAACCGAAATGAATGTTGGGACAGTTTAAAGGGGTCATGTTGGACCAATGTAGAGAACTGGATGTTGAACCAGTAAGTATGGCACACACATAACTTATGACGTGGTGCTGAACGATGATGGCAACAAATAACTGAGTGCGCCAGGGAGTAGCTTTGATTGTGCACCAAAGGAGGCGGCTTGGGTTGTGCACCAGAGGGGGGCAGCTTTGATTGTGCGACAGAGGGAGCGGCTTGGGTGGTGCGCCAACAAGGACGGCTTGGGTGGTTCGCTTGCTGTGTGACCATGCACACCATGATACAGGTATAATACCGCCCCTCAAACTCAAATAGGTTTGAAGCTTGAAACCTAATTGAGGTTGAAACAGAGGAAATGACAAAGTGGAGCAGAAGCACAAAAGAAAAATAAAACAAATGTGATAGAGATATTTGGGGTAAGAATAAACCAGCAGGCAAAGGAAGAGATCACCACGAAATGATATTGACTGGAAAATATGACAGCGGAGTGGGTTGAGAGCCAGCGGGCAGCCAAGGTAAGGATACCGCCCGCTGGTGAAGCGAAAATACTCGTTTCTTAACCTAGCTCCGATACGATGTTAGAATATTAGAGAGAGAGAGAGAGAAAATAATATGTATTATATTGCATGTATTGTATTCAATGGTAGAAGATCTGTATATATTGACTGAGAAAAAGTATCCTACTAGAAATCTAACTATGAGAAAGAGTATCTTATAAGAGACCTAACTGTGACAATACCAAATATATCTTGGAAATCAATACCTAATATATGTATGAATATATACCATATATACATTAACATACTCCTCAAACTCAAGTAGGATAAACATCTTGAGTTTGGATAGAGAAACTAAAATATGAAATAAAACTGAATAAAATAAAAGGCAAATAGATTGCAAAATCCGAATGGAAGCACAAGGGCGCTTGAAATAGATCAGAGGCCGAAACTGAAGCCGAGAGGCAATTTATGGTCGTGTCGGACCATATTATACCTATATCATGGTGAACATGGTTGTACACCATGCAAACCACTTAGCCGCCTCCTTTGGCGCACAATCCAAGCCATACTCTCAAGCCTTGCCTTGGCTGCCCGCCAGACCTCAACCTCTTCGGCTGTCATGTTTTCCTTTCAGTATCGCTATGTGGTGATCTTTTCCTCTATTCGCTGGGTTATTCCTACCCCATATATCTCTACCATATTTTCTCTTCTTTCTCTTCAATCTGTTTCGATTACTCTCAATCCAATGAAGAAGAAGAGCGAAGACATTGAAAATATTGAAGACGAAGATGGCCTTGAGTGGTTTAGATCACAATACCGTAATTTTAACAATTTTTTGGACCCAACTATTCCTGAAAACCACCGACATGTGTCTCCGGCGAGTCTCTTTTCTCCCAAAAACCATCTTCACAGGTCATATTTGCCTGAAAACCACTAGTTTCCTTCTCCGGAATACCGCTATCCAGTAATCAATCCTTACCAATACTGGCCTATCACTTTGCCAAATACCACTGTTTGTGGCAACATTTAGAATATTCTTAATGCTGAATTCAGTCACCTCAATCTCTCAAACCATTCTCGGCCCTCTTCGTTTCCTCCTCCATCATCATCATCGTCCTGTAACAACTCCTCACCGATTGATCCGTATTATTCATATTCCCAGTATGATGAGAATTTGCAGAGAATAAGAGTCCAGTCCGCAGTGAGGGGACAAATGGGTTTGAATCAATTCAACAATAGAGGGCGAACAACAACAAACAATTCTCCTCGCTCAAACCAAAATGGGTATGATTTCAACACACCTTACTATGATGGAGCTTCAACTAATTCGAATCGAAATGGGTTTAGGCTAAGATTGAATGGATTCGGAGGCAATGATTTGCAGAATCTAGCTCCAACCTTGATGGAACTGAGGGGTTTAGTATTTTTGGTGGCTAAGGATAAGCGCGGTTGTCTTTACTTGCAAAAGAAGATTAAGGAGGCTAACCCTGAGGATATTGAGATGTTGTTCTTCGAGCTCAAAGATCATGTTTGCGAGTTAATGGTACATCAGTTTGGAAATTCTCTCATTCAGAAGTTTTTTAGAGTTTGTAATTCAAATCAGATTACTCAAATTGTTTTTCCAGTAATCAATTATGAGCGTTACTTCATGACTATATGTTATGACACACATGGGTATGTTTTTGCTAGTTTCCTTACTTCTATATAATTTTTATGATTTATTCCTTTTCACTGTTTTGTACTTATTGGGTGATAAATCTGTTAAAAAACATCACAACTTTAAAGATTGTTAGTAACCGAAGTGAACTGTGTTTAGAGGTTTAAAACAATTGAAATAATATTTAAAAGAGCCATAAATTTGTTAAAACATCAAAGCTTGAAATAGATCAGAGACCGGAACTAAAGCCAAGAGACAATTTATGATCGTGTCGGACCATTGTAGGAACTAGTTGAAACTAATGCCAGGACAATTTCAGGTTGTGCCGAACCGATATAGAAACTAGCTGGAACTAATGCCGACAGACAGTTTATGGTCGTGTCGGACCATTGTAGGAACTGGCCGAAACTAATGCTAGGATTGTTTAAGGTTATGTCGGAATGTTGGAGAATCTGGGCTAGATCTAATACCGAGAGACAGTTTATAGTCATGTCGAACCGTTGTAGGAGCTAACCGGAATCAATGTCGTTTAAAGGAGTCATGCCAGACCGATGTAAGAGCTAACCGGAATCAATGTCAGGACAATTTGAAGGGGTCATGCCGGACCGATGTTGGAGCTAATCGGAATTAATGGCGGGACAGTTTAAAGGGGTCATGTCGGACCGATGTAGAGAACTAGATGTTGAACCAGCAAGCATGGCACATATATAACTTATGATGTGGTGTTGAACGATGATGGCAACATATAACTGAGTTCGCCAGGAGGCAGCTTGCATTATGCAGCAAATGAGACAGCTTGCATTGTGCGCCAGAGAGCGCGACTTTGGTGGTTCGCATGGTATATAACCATGCCCACCATGATATAGGTATAATACCCCTCCTCAAACTCAAATAGGTTTGAAACTAGAAACCTATTTGAGGTTGAAACAGAGTGAAAGACAGAGAAGAGCAGAGGCACAAAAAAAATATAAAAAAAAAATATGATAGAGATATTTTGGGTAGGATTAAACCAGCGGGCAAAGGAAGAGATCACCACGAAGCGATATTGACAGGAAAATATGACAGCAGAATAGGTTGAGGTCCAGCGGGCGGCCAAGGCGAGCCTGCCACCCATCGGTGAAGCGAAAATACTAGGTTCTTAACCTAGCTCTGATACCATGTTAGAATATTAGAGAGAGAGAGAGAGAAAATAATATGTATTGTATTGCATGTATTGTATTGAATGGTAGAAGGCCTATATATATAGGCTGAGAAAGAATATCCTACTAGAAATCTAACTATGTGACAGAATATCCTATAAGAGACTTAACTATGGCAATACCTGATATATCTAGGAAATCAATACCTAATATATGTAGGAATATATACCATATATGTGTTAACATCCCCCCTCAAACTCAAGAAGGATAAACATCTTGAGTTTGGAGAGAGAAACTAAAACATGAAATAAAACTATATAAAATAAAAGGCAAAAAGATTACAAAATCTGAACGGGGGCGCAAAGGCGCTTAAAACAAATCAGAGATCGGAACTACAGCCGAGAGAGAATTTATGGTCGTGTCGGACCATATTATACCTATATCATGGTGAACATGGTTATACACCATGCAAACCACTTAGCCACCTCCTTTGGCGTACAATCCAAGCGATACTCTTAAGCCTTGCCTTGGCCGCCCGTCGGACCTCAACCTATTCGGCTGCCATGTTTTCCTTTCAGTATCGCTACGTGGTGATCTTTTCTTCTATCCGCTGGTTTATTCCTACCCCATATATCTCCATTATATTTTCTCTTCTCTCTCTTCAATCTGTTTCGATTACTCTCAATCCAATGGAGAAGAAGAGAGAAGACATTGAAAATATTGAAGATGAAGATGGTCTCGAGTGGTTTAGATCACAAAATCATAATTTTAACATTTTTTTGGACCCAACTATTCCTGAAAACCACCGACATGTGTCTTCGGTGAGTCTCTTTTCGCCAAAAAACCATCTTCACAGGTCATATTTGTCTAAAAACCATCGGTTTCATTCTCCGGAAAACCGCTATCCAAGAATCAATCCTTACCAATACTGGCCTATCACTTTGCCAAGTACTACTGTTTATGGCAACATTTGGAATATTCTTAATGCTGAATTTAGTCACCTCAATCTCTCAAACCCTTCTCGGCCCTCTCCGTTTCCTCCTCCATCCTCATCATCGTCCCGTAACAACTCCTCGCCAATTGATCCGTATTATTCATATTCCAAGTATGATGAGAATTTGCAGAGAATGAGAGTTCAATCCATAGTAAGGGGACAAATGGGTTTGAATCAATTCAACAATGGAAGGCCAATAACAACAAACAATCCTACTCGCTCGAACCAAAATGGGTATGATTTTGACACACCTTACTATGATAGAGCTTCAAATAATTCGAATCGAAATGGGTTTAGGCTAAGATCGAATGGATTCGGAGGCAATGATTTGCATAATCTAGCTCCAACCTTGATGGAACTGAGGGGTTTAGTATTTTTGGCTAAGGATAAGCGCGGTTGTCTTTACTTGCAAAAGAAGATTGTGGAGGTTAACCTAGAGGAGATTGAGATGTTGCTCTTCGAGCTCAAAGATCATGTTCGTGAGTTAATGGTACATCAGTTTGGGAATTCTCTCATTCAGAAGTTTTTTGGAGTTTGTAATTCAGATCAGATTACTCAAATTCTTCTTCTGGTAATCAGTGATGTGCGTTACTTGATGATTCTATGTTGTGACACACATGGGTATGTTTTTGCTAGTTTCCCTACTTCTATATATTTTTTATGATTTATTCCTTTTCATTGTTTTATACTTATCGGGTGATAAATTTATTAAAAAACATCACAACATTGAAGATTGTTGGTAACCGAAGTGCACTGTGTTTAGAGGCTTAAAACAACTGAAATAAGATTTAAAGCAACCATAAATTTTTTAAAAACATCAAAGATTGAAATAGACCAGAGGCCGGAACTAAAGCAGAGAGACAATTTATGGTCGTGTCAAACCATTGTGGGAATTGGCTGAAACTAATGCCAAGACAATTTAAGGTCGTGCCGGACCGATATAAGAACTAGCTAGAACTAGTGCAGAGTGACAGTTTATGGTCATGTCGGACCATTGTAGGAACTGGCTGAAACAAATGCTAGAACAATTTAAGGTCATGTCGGACTGTTGGAGAAACTGGCTGGAACTAATGCCGAGAGACAGTTTATGGTCATGTCGGACCGTTGTAATAGCTAACCGGAATCAATGTCGAGACAGTTTAAAGGAGTCATGCTGGACCGATATAGGAGCTAACTAGAATCAATGTCGGGACAGTTTGAAGGGGTTATGCCGGACCGATGTAGGAGCTAACCGAAATCAATGTCAGGACAGTTTAAAGGGGTCACACTGGACCGATGTAGAAAACTGGATATTGAACTGGTAAGCGTGGCACACACATAACTTGTGATGTGGTGCTGAACAATGATGGCAACAGATAACTGAATGCGCCTAGGGGCAGCTTGGATGATGCGCCAAAAGGGGCGGCTTGGGTTATGCGCCAGAGGCGGCAGCTTGGATTATGCACCAAAAGGGGTGGCTTGGTTGGTGCGCCAAAAATGGCGGCTTGGGTGGTTCGCATGGTGTATAACCATGCTCACCATGATATAGGTATAATACCCCTCCTCAAACTCAAATAGGTTTGAAGCTAGAAACCTATTTGAGGTTGAAACAAAAGGAAAGACAATGTGGAGCAGAAGCACAACAAAAAATATATATATATAATAGAGATATTGGGGGTAGCAATAAACCAGCGGACAAAAGAAGAGATCACCGCGAAGCGATATTGATAAGAAAATATGACAGCAGAATGGGTTGAGGTCTAGCTAGCGGCCAAGGCGAGGCTACCGCCCGCCGGTGAAGCAAAAATACTAGGTTCTTAACCTAGCTCTGATACCATATTAGAATAGTAGAGAGAGAGAAAATAATATGTATTGCATTGCATGTATTGTATTGAATGGTAGAAGGCCTATCTATATAGGCTGAGAAAGAGTATCATACTAGAAATCTAACTATATAACAGAATATCCTATAAGAGACCTAACTATGGCAATACCTAATATATCTAGGAAATCAATACCTGATATATGTAGGAATGTATACCACATATACATTAGCAATAAATACTAATCACATATCTCATAACCACACCACTTTAATCATAACCAACATTATATATTTCATAACCACTAATCACATATCTCATAACCAAACACCCTTTGACTTATAACTCTACCACTCTGCTCATAACCAAAATCACATATTTAATAATCACTAATCATATAACTTATAACCTTTACCCACTTATGTCATAACCACATCTCATAACCACTAATCACGTATATCATAACCACTAATCACATATCTTATGACCGCTACTCACATATAAGGGTATAAATTTGGCCCACGAGCTCGCAGCATACCCTAAGTCCAGTCGCGCCCTTGGTGGGCCCAACCAGGCCTGAGCCTAAGCCCAACCTAAGACCCTGGGCTATGTATTCTAGAGCCTGGCCCGACTCTGGTGTGTTATGGAGTGTGACCCATCTCATGAGCTCGACCCAAAAAATTTCCCCCATCTGGCCCGACCCAACCCCAACAGCTCCTTACCCCCTGTTAGTGCAACGGTCAAAAATTTTAAAAAAAAAATTTGAAACAGTCATATAACCGTTAATTCCACCAACAACCAATTTTATTGTTTTTATTTATACATATATATATATATATATATATTAACCCCTCCCTCCCAAGTCCTATAAACACCACCCCTCTCTTATTTTATTTCTCACAAACAAATCTGTCTCTCAAACTCTCATTATCTCTGAACTCTTAGAAAACTGGATATTGAACTGGTAAGCGTGGCACACACATAACTTGTGATGTGGTGCTGAACAATGATGGCAACAGATAACTGAATGCGCCTAGGGGCAGCTTGGATGATGCGCCAAAAGGGGCGGCTTGGGTTGTGCGCCAGAGGGGGCAGCTTGGATTATGCACCAAAAGGGGCGGCTTGGGTGGTTCGCATGGTGTATAACCATGCTCACCATGATATAGGTATAATACCCCTCCTCAAACTCAAATAGGTTTGAAGCTAGAAACCTATTTGAGGTTGAAACAAAAGGAAAGACAATGTGGAGCAGAAGCACAACAAAAAATATATATATATAATAGAGATATTGGGGGTAGCAATAAACCAGCGGACAAAAGAAGAGATCACCGCGAAGCGATATTGATAAGAAAATATGACAGCAGAATGGGTTGAGGTCTAGCTAGCGGCCAAGGCGAGGCTACCGCCCGCCGGTGAAGCAAAAATACTAGGTTCTTAACCTAGCTCTGATACCATATTAGAATAGTAGAGAGAGAGAAAATAATATGTATTGCATTGCATGTATTGTATTGAATGGTAGAAGGCCTATCTATATAGGCTGAGAAAGAGTATCATACTAGAAATCTAACTATATAACAGAATATCCTATAAGAGACCTAACTATGGCAATACCTAATATATCTAGGAAATCAATACCTGATATATGTAGGAATGTATACCACATATACATTAGCAATAAATACTAATCACATATCTCATAACCACACCACTTTAATCATAACCAACATTATATATTTCATAACCACTAATCACATATCTCATAACCAAACACCCTTTGACTTATAACTCCACCACTTTGCTCATAACCAAAATCACATATTTAATAATCACTAATCATATATCTTATAACCTTTACCCACTTATGTCATAACCACATCTCATAACCAACATCACATATATCATAACCACTAATCACATATCTCATGACCACTACTCACATATAGGGGTATAAATTTGGCCCACGAGCTCGCAGCATACCCTAAGTCCAGTCGCGCCCTTGGTGGGCCCAACCAGGCCTGAGCCTAAGCCCAACCTAAGACCCTGGGCTATGTATTCTAGAGCCTGTCCCGACTCTGGTGTGTTATGGAGTGTGACCCATCTCATGAGCTCGACCCAAAAAATTTCCCCCATCTGGCCCGACCCAACCCCAACAGCTCCCTACCCTCTGTTAGTGCAACGGTCAAAAATTTTAAAAAAAAAATTTGAAACAGTCATATAACCGTTAATTCCACCAACAACCAATTTTATTGTTTTTATTTATACATATATATATATATATATATATTAACCCCTCCCTCCCAAGTCCTATAAATACCACCCCTCTCTTATTTTATTTCTCACAAACAAATCTGTCTCTCAAACTCTCATTATCTCTGAACTCTGAACTCTCTCAATTAATTTTGAAGTGTCATCCTTAAGTGACAATTGCAATCGATCAGCTATCTCTATTTTAGATTTATTTTTAGTCATAGTATCATCATTAAATATAATAGAAATAGTAATATACAAACAATATACTTTTTAAAATATCTATATACACTTACATACATACATACATACATACATACATACATACATACATACATACATACATACATACATACATACATACATAGGTATATATATAATTTAACTAAATTTTAATAAAAAATATGTTGAAAAAAATTATCTATAACGTGATTTTATTTTTTTCTACTAAGTAAATTTTCTCCTAAATTTTCTTCCCCAACTTTTCTTCATTTTTTCTCTACATTATTTTCTTTCCCTTGATTTGCCCTAGTTGTGTCTGAGCTCTCTCTATTTCTTACTCAGACTTCTCTATTTCGCTCAAATTATCGAACGACCATTGTTAATAGTTCTTCCTCACTACATTCTTCCTCTCTCTACTCATGTGTCTCTACAATAGATCATTGAACTCGTCATTACTCTCTTTGTCTATTTCAACACTATTCATTCTGGTGATATTTCTCTATCTAGTAAATACATCTATCTCGAAACTCTAGCTCTTTCACATTAATATGTCATACATACACAAACCTTTGGTCATAGTTATGATTTGAAAGGTTTTGTTATCATCAATTTGTACATGTGTTATAGAACTATTGAAAATTAAATATTACGCATTTTGTTGTACTGTGCTGTTATCTCGGTCATCTTCATCCCTTAAGCATCTCTCTCATTCTTTACTGTCATTGTAGCTATCTCCGATGTTCCTTATTCGAAACGACAACACCTTTGATGTCATTTTCATAGGCGATAAGCCCGTTAAGTCTCTCTTTCTCATATTCCCTTTCCTCTCGCTCTGCTAGCTAATCTTCTGTAACTCTCATTTTCTGTTCCATGGCTTTAAGTCGTTGATTAAATTATTTAATGATTGTCATTACATTTTGTTTTCTCTGTATTATGAGAGATCCCGATTGATGATTCTAAAATTTTTAGTGATTTGTTTAGTCATTTTATGATAATTGTTATGAAACTTTGTTACTTGATTATAATATTTGTGGTTTATAAAAAATTTGGATATTTTTACTACATCAATTAGTTGTATTGTTACGCATTTTGTGATTGATGTTATGAAATTTTTTAGGTTGGTTACGACATTTGTGATTTGTAAAAATTTTGATTATTTTTTATTATGGCAATTAGTGTGGTGCAGTTACGCATTTTGTAGTTGATGTTATGAGTTGGTTATGACATTTGTGGTTTTTAAAACTTTTAGATGTTTTTGTTACACCAATTAATAAATAGTTACATTTTTTTTGGTTAATCTTACGAAATTTTAGAAATTAGTTACGACATTTGTGATTTTCTATAATTTTAAACAATTTTGTTACGCCAATTAGTGATAGTATTATGTATTTTGTATTTTATATTACAAAACTTTGTGACTTGATTATGATATTTGTGGTTTTTAAAATTTTAAATATTTTTATTACGCCAATTAATGGTGTAATTATATATTTTGTAGTTGATGAGTAAAATAGTCTTTTTTTATTTATTTTACCTAATTAAAATAGATTAAGGATTTATATTTAAAAAAAAATTAAGTATAAATTGACAAAATTATAAATTAATAATTTATTTTATTATAAGACTCTATTCATAAATATTTTAATTTTGTTTTTTATAATGATTATTAGATAATTTCGGCCCCATTTTCTCCAAAAATTTGGAACAAACAACCAAATTTTGTCAATCAAAATTCCCTCGTTAATTGTTTTTGACAAATCCCTAGGCCCTTTATTTAGCCCAAATGAATGAGAGAGAGAGAGAGAGAGAGAGAGAGAGAGATTTCCGGACTTGGGGTGTGTCGTGAGCTCGTGGGCCAAATTTACACCCCTATATGTGAGCAATGGTTACGATATATGTGATGTTGGTTATGAGGCAAACGGTGTTGGTTATGACATAAGTGAGTAAATGTTATGAGATATATGATTGATGATTATTAGATATGTGATTTTGGTTATGAGTAAAGTGATGTATTTATAAGTCAAAGAGTGTTTGGTTATGAGATAGGTGATTAGTGGTTATGAGATATGTAATGTTGGTTATGAGATATATTATTAGTAGTTATGACATATGTGATGTTGGTTATGAGATATGTGAGTAATTGTTACGAGATATTTGATTAACTATTATAAGATATGTGATTTTGGTTATGAACAAAGTGATGTCAAAGGGTGTTTAGTTATGCTATAGTGTTAGTGGTTATGAGATATGAAATATTGGTTATGATCAAAGTAGTGTACTTATGAGTAAAAAAGGCTGTTAGTTATGAGATATGTGACTAGTGGTTATGACTCAAAGGGGTTGATTATGATTCATGTGGGTAATAGTTATGAGATATGTGATCAATAGTTATGAGATATGTGATATTGGTTATGAACAAAGTCGTATGGTTATGAGCAAAATAGTATTAGTTATGAGATATTCGACTAGTGGTTGCGAGATATGTGATATTGGTTATAAAAAAAAAAAGTGTTGGTTATGAGATATATTATGTTGGTTATGAAATATGTGACTAGTGGTTATAAGATATGTGATATTGGGACTCCTCGACTCCTCTAATTTTCTTTGCCCTCTTTTTGGTAACCGGTTACACTGGTTGCCAATTCAAAATTAAATTATTAAAATAATTTAGTTATGTGGTAGTTATGAGATAATATGGTATGTATGAATAACTAAATATAATTAAGTTATAAGTTAATATGATAATGGTTATGATTTATTTGATATTAGTTATAATATAAAATCACATATCCTCATAACTAATGTATGGTACATTCAAATAAAATATAGCATCACCCAAAATTTAATGCCATTCATGTTCCTGAAAGAATATAAAGGAAAAATTAAATAAAATATTTTTTACCTAATTTTTTTTCCTTTTAATTTATAAATATTTTTACAAATTCAAAATTCACACGCAACATTCAAACTTAACAATTAAGAAAAACAATAGGCCACTAGTGTTAGTGTTTCGCATATGCTTTGTCAAGGAAACTCGGTGACTCATTGTCGTCTTGCTGGGAATTTGACAATGTAAAGTGTATGGATTGAGAAGATTCCTCATTTATGCCAAACGGTGGAATTAGAGGCATCTAGCCATTCTCCAAATAATAAAAACAAAAAAACCATAGTAAAGCATAAGATGTAGAAGCATGTAACAATACCAATTGGGTTTTCTAATAGAAATGTATGCTTGATTGGGAATTACAGCTCTAGTTTTCTTCAATTTTTTGCACATGTCATTTTCAGATGTTTTATATTACTAGTTTGGGATGGGCGTATGAATTAATTTATAAACAAAATATAGGTCTTTATTTAGATTATTTTCTCAGATAATTTTGTACTAATATATTAATGTGGATTTCTGTTTTATATAGTGATTTTGTGTGTAGCTTACAATGTTGTAAATGTAGTTGATTTTGCTAGCGCAGTCACTCTATGAGATAAATAAGTTAAAATACACGTTTCTCTGGGATGGGCTGCCCCATTACAGGCTAAAATAATTAATAAAATAAAACACTCCATCACATCGCATCACTTTCTTTACTTTTTACACATTTTTTCGTAAAAAACTAAATAGTCAACTAAAATAGTTTATTTCCAAACAGGGTGATCATTTATAGATCTCTAATTCTTTAGAAGTGAAGTTAATCTTTAGTTTTTCTTTTTTAATTTTTCAGACACTTGGTAAATTTACGATTTTTTTTTTTTTGGTGATAATATTAAGTGCAAAAAAATAGAATATAAAACATATAAAAAAAATGTCTTGGGTGGTAAAAATTTATTTTGAGTGTGATGTGAGTTAGACTTAAAATAAATTTCATCCAATACTTTTATGTGTTTTATTTGTGAGTCTAACACCATTATTCCTACTACCTTAAAATAAAATAAAATAAAATAAAACTATTATTCCTTCCCTCATACATAATCCAACTATTGTGAAAAATTTATTGCATACAAAATAGGAAAAATTATTTATAAGTCCTATTAGGAAGACTTATGCTACATATGGTCCTACTAAAAAACTTATGTTCCCATAAGTCTTGTGGGAAGTTTATTGACACATTTACCCTCAATATTAGTTGTTAATATTATAAATAATAGTAAAACCATATATAGGAAATTGAATGTTACCATAAATCATATCTACATAAACGTAACGTAACGTGACACCTACATAAACGTAACGTGACACCTATGATCTATGGTAATATGCAATTTCTACCATAAATCATATCTACATAAACGTAACGTAACGTGACACCTACATAAACGTAACGTGATACCTATAATCTATGGCAACATTCAATTTCCTATATAGGAAATTGAATGTTACCATAGATCATATTTATATGAAACGTAAAGTGACACCAACATAAACCAGCAACATTTTCACATTCAATTTAAAAAAATAAAAACTCATTAAGTTTGCAAAATGTAACGTGACATGTTACATTACGTTTATGTAGGTGTCACGCTATATTTATGTAGATGTCACGTTACGTTACGTTTATATAGGTGTCACGTTACGTTACGTTACATTTATGTAAGTGTCACGTCACGTTACGTTTATGTAAGTGTCACGTCACGTTATGTTTATGTAGGATTTTGTGGAATACATTCCTATCTAAATAGGACTTGAGACTCTATAAGAAATTACACTGGACTTAGCCTACCATAAGTGTCTGAAAAAGGACTTATAAATAAGTCTTCCTACAAAATAATACAAAGAATTAATACATTTTAGTATTTTGTTATATTCAAGAATGTTTTAAATATTTTTTTGTACAAATTATATATTTATTAAGTGTATATCTATTAAGTCGATCTAAAATTAAAAACTCAAAAAATTAATTTTGAAAAATTTGTTGACACAACATTTAAATTACTTAAAAAATAAATAAATATATAAAAATCTATTTATGACTAGTGCACAAAAGGAGTATGAAATAGGAAATAACTTCTCTCCAATCCAATCGGACTAGAGCATGTTGTTGGGCTTTGTTGGCCAACCATAAAACCCACATTGATAATTTAAATTGTTCAAATTCAAAAAATAAAACTAACGAAAGTGGTTCTTATTTAGAATTTTGACATCATACCTTGGTTATTAAAATACCATATAAAATATTACATTTTATAAAATATAATTTAAACAAAAATAAAGTGTATGAACATAATCTGCGAATTTTTGAGATGTAATACAAATCTCTGTTTTAAAAACGCATGCATTTTTCTCTATCTAGATTCGAACAAATGCATATAACTTTAAGATTTAACCAAAATTATGCACAGTGATTTGATCCATGATGGACAATTGTAAATATTATGTATATCAATATAGAAGCAGACACAGGAAATAACAAAAAGTAATTATTTTTTATTCTTCAATCATCATCAATGTAAAAAATAAGATGGCGTTTTTCTTTTTCCTTTTTTATAAGAAGGAAGGCGGTTTGTTTATATTTATATAGGATTCTTGGAAGCAGACATATCATTTTTTAGTGTTCAACTTCAAAAATAAAGAGATAATTAGTTTATATAGAACTCTTCATCACTTTTAGAAATATAGTAGATTTGAAATGGTAAAATTAAGATTTAAAAAAGTAGAAAATATAATAGGTTCTTCACACTTTTTTAATAGTACGTAGTAGATTTTTCTAGATTCTTGAATAAATGTTACTTTTCTTTTTTTTCAATTACAATCTTTTTGGCATCATATAATATAATATATAAGTAGAGTAAAAACTTATATTAGAAGACTTCAAAAGAATGTCACGTGTCCATGTAATTCTTTGCCACATATCCTATGCTCAAACATTATCTTTTAATTCTTCTATTTTCTTGTTTATTGTCTCTTATATATATTAGCGGTTGACATACGCGATACATGTGTAATTAAATAAGTAAAACTGGGAGGGAGATTTATGAACTGGATTGGGCCGTGGTAATGGCCGAGCAAATTTGGGCCGAACACAGTTGGACCGTGGTAGCATGGGTCTGCCCAGAAAGGTTTGGCTCGGTTAAGGCAAGGCATGGTTGAACCGAGCTACTTGGCTTCAGGGTGCAGAGACCGGTCGAATGATGGTTCGGCCGAGATGTCCGCTGCCTCACTGGGTTCCACGGTTCGTGGGTTAGCTCGGCAGGAAGGCCGACGGCTAACCAGCATGAGCTGTCCCGAGCTCAGCTATGTCGGAATGCAACCGAGCTCGATCGTCATTGAGCTTGACGAGCGGAGCGCTCTGGCTAGCAACACAGCACGGCCTTTGGCAGCCGAGATGCTGCAGCCCGGCTGCCGAGCTCCCAGTAGTGTGGGCTGGCAGCTTGGTTAGGTGATGTTCAGCTAGATTTGCGCTGACAGATGGGATAGCAGCACCACGTGTCGAGAGACTAATGGGAGTAGATTTGGGACGCAGAAGGTATATAAGCGAGTCTGTGCCCCCCATGCTAAAGAGATGAACATTTGGTGAGATTTACACAAAACACTTAATCCTCTCTCTCTCTCTATCCCTGTGTGTGTCTAACTTGATCGTCAGAGGGGTATTCCAGCCACACACCGCCAGGTAGCTCACCGCCGTTGTGCTCGCAAGTCGATCGGACAGGCAGGAGCTTGGAAGAAAGGAGTACGGGTTTGCCAGAATATTTGCTCCCCGTACAAAAACTAAAATAAAATATTTACTTTATATTTTGTACCACTTAAGCAGTAAATTTTTTTTTTATTAAACTTATGATAAGATCTAAGGTTCAACTCCTACTCCTCCAATCTATCTAATTTTTTTTACAATAAAAAAATAAAAGTAAAATAAAAAGAAGAAGAAGAAGAAGAAAGAAAGAAAGAAAGAAAGAATAGAAAAATGAGGGAAACATGGCATAAGGAAAAACCTTGAACACCAAGTGAATTGTTCACTTTAAACAATATTATAGTATCCTATAGATAGATTAATAGTGTAGATATGCCCACCCCATTAAATTTGTGTCATTTTATCTTCTCTTATCATTCTCTAAAATTTTTCATTTTTCTATCATAAATCTTCTTTATTCTTTATTTATAATAACAGACACAAGTTTCCAAGAAATTTAAAAAAATATGATGAAATGATTTTTTAGAATCGAATTTTTTTCTGTCTCAAGTTATTTTTTAATTTCTATCAAAATCTCTCAAATTTTTAGTCTAAATGCAACTAAAAATAAAAATATAAAACTCTCTACCCATTTTTTTCATCTATTAATGTCTGTCAAATTATTTTTTTTATTTCTATGTGCTTTTAAGTCTAAATGAAACTAAAACTAAAAATAAAGAGATTTTTAGCAAATTTTTTTGTGTTTACTATTTTTTTTTCCCTTTTATACATTTAAATTTTTGATGCTTTTAGATTAAAAAAAAAATTCCTAAGAGTTAAAAAAAAATTGTACGAATTTTCATTAAAAAGAAATACAAAAAAGATTGTGCTAAAAATATACTATTCTACAACATTACTAAATCAGCCGTGTTAAAGGCTTCAAAATTTGAGACCCGAATTTGTCTCGAATCATGTTGTTGTTGTTGTTGTTGTTGATTTTTTTTTTTTTTTGAACGGTGGTTATGTGTACCCTAAAACTCCGAACCGTAAACCTTAAATCCTAAATCCTAAACCCTAAACCCTAAACCTCTTAAAACCTAAACCCTAAAACCATATACCTTTTAAACCCTAAACCTTAATCAGCTCCTCGACCTCTGCAATAGGTGGAAGTATTAATACCTCAGGAGGGGCACCATCATGTGGAAAGTCATCTGTGATGGAGAACTATGGGAGAAGATGGAGAAAACTAAGGGAAAAAAGGTAGAAAACCTAAAAAGTCAAACCCTAGGAGAGAGAGAAAGAGAGAAAAAGTCAAAACATCGGAAAAAATTGTGGGAACCAAGAAAAACATGAGGGAAATGAGCCCAAAGTGATGAAAAACCCAAAAACTCAACTGAAACAAAATCCAATCGGTTCAAAACGTAGAGGACCAAAGGTGTTTTACAAAAAAAGTTTGCGTGGGGCGTTGGGTAACACGTGTACAGCACAAATCTAGAGAGAGGAAATACCTAGAGTGAGAGAGGGAGTGTTTTTGGAGGTGTGGGAGTGAGGACATGAAGTTGGGTTGTGTGTTAAATAAGCCATAGGCCGAAAGAACCAAACTACCACTGAAAGCCCGTCAAGTGACTATCCAGCTACTCAAGTGGCCAACTGTCCAAGTCTAGTGACTGGCCAACCTATCTTCTGGCCTAGAGTTGGTTTTTTCTATTTTCTTGCTTATTATGTGCATGGAGAGTCCTGTAGGCATCCTGAAGTGAAGAATTGTAGAAATTGGGTTTGTTTCGGTCACAGAAAGTTTTGAAATGTGATTCCGAAGGCACCGTTTCAAGTCCCATTGTCGCTTCAAGTTCCATTGTCGCTTCGAAGTGAGAACATGCCCCATTTTCAAGTTTGAGCGAGTCGTATCCTTTTTTCAAGCATATAAGAACCTTTGAGCAGTAAGTTCGAGATCTTTGCAAGGTGTTTTCAATACCGCTTTTGTTTAGCTTTTTTAATTCTGTTAACTATTATATTGCATCGTATCGCATCAATTATGCCGTATTATGTTGCATCCATATGCATCATTCTCTTTGTATGTTCATCCTGGTCACACGAGTGTGGTTAGGCTTATACCCCTTAACCCCTCTATGCGAAAGTCCAGGTAGGATTGTTTCATGTTCTTTTCTACGCGAAAGTGTAGTTACATTTGTTTCTTGTTCTTTTTTACGCGGAAGTGTAGTTTGGTTTGTTTCTGTTCCTTTCTATGTGGAAGTGTAGTTTGGTTTGTTTCTTGTTCCTTTCTATGCGGAAGTGTAGTTTGGTTTCTTGTACCTTTCTACGCGAAAGTGTAATTTGGTTTGTTTCTATACCTCTCTACGCAGAAGGGTAGTTTGGTTTGTTTCTGTACCTCTCTACACAAAAGTGTAGTTTGGTCTGTTTCTTGTACCTCTCTTCGCGGAAGTGTAGTTTGGTATGTTTCTTGTACCCCTCTTCGCGGAAGTGTAGTTTGGTTTGTTTCTTTACCTTTCTACGCGGAAGTGTAGTTTGGATTGTTTCTGTACCTCTCTATGCGGAAGTGTAGTTTGGTTTGTTTCTTATACCTCTCTACACGGAAGTGTAGTGTGGATTGTTTCTTGTTAACCTTTCTACGCGGAAGTGTAGTTGGGATTGTTTTTTAGGCAGTATGCTCGTTTATGGTTTCAATTGTTGTATTGCATTGAATCTCATTTTCATAATTTTTGGGTGGCATGCTCATTTGTGTTCTCAATTGTTGCATCGTATTTTATTATATCGTTTTGCATCTTGTCCATGAATTACGTCGGTTGGATTCCTTGCAAAGAGATACAGGTGGCCGACTGGCCAAAAATTAGTAGCCAACCATCCCCCACCTTGGCTGGCCAGCCAGGTTTCCTAGTAGAACAAATATGTGTTGCCAACTGTCCCTTCATGTGCATGCACTGCACCAGGTGGCTCAATACAGATATTTCTGAGATAGCAACTTGGCTTTTTATATATACTTGACCATTCCTTATGTTTTTAGGTTAGAAAATTTTACCAAAGCTCAAAAACTTGCAAATCACTCTCTCTCTCTCTCTCTCTCTCTTTCTTTTACAACACATATACACTACACAAAACTTCCTGGACCAAAAATTTGAGACTCCTTGCTGAGGTTCTTGAGCTAAAATTTCAGCTCTTTAGGGTGATCACTTGTTAGTTTGTGAATCAAACAATAACCTCTCTTTAAGAGCTATAACTTTTTCCTTCTTTGCACTACTTCTTTCTTCTCTTTTCTTGTTGTTTTTATACTATTTTTGGACTGTTTTTATAGGATGAAACTTGTGACTTAAAGCTACGAAAGGTAGAGGGGTTAACCACCCTTCTTTGAACCTTGTTCCATAAGCTTTTGTCCTTGTGTTTCCTACTTCTTTCTCAACTTTTGGCCAGTGATTTTCAAATTTCTAAGAGGCTAAAATATGTGGTTTTAAGGTTCAAAAAGTGGAGGGGTTAGTCACCCATCTTTAGGCTTGCTTACTAGCTTCAATTCTCTCTTATTTTTGCTTACTTTTTTTGGATTTTTCAAAGTATTTCCAGCACTATTTTTTTGAGTTTTAGGACTATTTTAGTGTGTTTACTTCATTCATGCTTTGAATAGCATGCTTGTAGTGTTGTAGTCCTCATAAGTTTGGTGGTTTAGGCCTTAGACACCAACCTATTTGAGTTGATAGCTTTTATTTTCATAGCTTTTATACATGTACTCACACTTGCAATAACCATCTCTGACCTTCCCTCCTTTCTTAGTTTTCTTTCCTTTTGTTTAAGAATTTATTCAAACAATTGATGGTTGTTTAAGGCATGCAAAACAGACCTTCCATGCTTAATGGTTTAATCTCTTCGCAGGTTCATTACCAAGGCATTACATCTCTCTCATGTGAAGAACAACTTATTGTTTGACACTTCTCATCATTAGTGGACATAATTCTCATTTTTGGACTAAAATGATTAAAGAATGGAAAGGTGGTTAAAATGGCTAATAAATAGGTTAAAAGAGGTAAAACAAGATAATAAAATCAGGTCAGGTTCAATCAGACGTTAAATGAACCCATTAAGTCTTGAATCATTACATACTCTTAGTGATGTTAATGGTTCAAGGATCAATGTCTACCACTTCCCTTGAGGTAACTCCATGATAGGGAGGAGGTCTTGTTGGTCTTTTATTTTCATTTATTGAGCCTTTGTCCCATCAATCCATAGATCATCATGCAACGACCTTGCGATCATTGATGATTTGTGGACTGATTCTACTCATCCCTTTATCAATTTCATGATAGGAAGAGGCAGAGAGGATAAAAATCCCTTGGAAGCACTCTGCTTTTGCTCTGTTTCCACTCTATTGCAGCATAGCAATACCAAAAATTAGTGGCCATCCGGCCAACCACTTTCCTTGGCCGGCTAGCCACCCTTTGTTGAGTAAGTAGTGTCATTTTCATGGCAGAACAGAAAAGAAGCTGGGGGTGAAAACAGATTAATTTTCTGACTGCAAAGAGAACAATTCAGGCAGCAGAACTGAGGCATTTCTAGGCAGATGTTCTCGATCGTACGCATGTTGCTTTGACTCCTATTCGAATTAATTAGCTTAATTGCTCTTAGATTAATTTGTGTGTTGTAATTTGTTTAATTCTAGTTTGTAATAGTTAGTTAACTTAGTTAATTAATTCAATGTTGTAATAGTTAGTTTAATTAGGGCATTCATTCGGACCCTCCTGAGCTAGGGCAACTTGTAATATTGTGTATATCTTCCAATTCTCATTTCTTTCTCCCTTTTATTTACTCACTTATGATGGATAGTATATAACATCATGTTTTCCTTAGCATTTTCCATGACTCGCATCCTTTTGTTTTGCATGCATAAAGGTTCGGCTCATCAAACTAATTCATGTCAATTTCAAATTCCTTACTCAAATACATGCGCTATCACATGCCTTGAAATTGACTCACATGTCATGCTAGTTGTAATAACCCGACCCTCATATCTGTTTCTAGTATATTTTCGATCTGTTATTCTGTGCATTTACTTGCTTTCTATGAAAAGTGATTTATATCTGTGGCATTTTTATTAGTGTATTTGGAACCTCCCTATTTTATTTTGGGCTATTGATTGTGGTGGTAAGATGATGGTAAAGTAAGATTGGATCAAAAACTTTAATTTGAATAATTCGTTTACGACCAACCGTCACTCTTTTTCCCTTTTCTTGTTCCACACTTGGAATTTGGATGTGAGGTTAGAACCATTGGAAAGCTTATTTTCGGGGCTTCAATTTGGGCACAAGAATGACCTAAAACGGAGTCCGGATGAGAGAGTTACGCCTGTTTGAAGTTTTCATATCTGTGCTGGAAGCAGAACCGCACGTGCGGGAAATGCGGCGCACGTGCGGCGATGTGCGGGGCAGCAGCTCAAAAACGTGATTTTTGAGTCATTTCTTAGATTTTCTTTTCCTCTCTTCTTCTTCCCTCTTCCATGTCCGAAACCCTAGCTCCCAAAACCTTGATTTCCTCCACTTTTCTCAACAAATCAACCATGGATCTTGCATCAAGGATGGAGAATAAGAGGAGATCACCACTTTCTACCGAATGGAATTCCGAAATTTTTGAGGTATGTTGGGGTATGTTGGGGTTCTATTATGAGGTTTAGAGTATGGTTTATGGGTTATGGACCTAGGGTGCCTAATAAATGAGAAGATTTGGAATAAAAAGTAATGGGTTAAGAAGATTCAAAATTGTATTTGAAATTTGTAGATTTCTTAGAAACCCTAGGTTGATTTTTGATGATAATCCATGATTTGGCCCAAATTGATAGTTGAATCATGAAAGTGGTAGGTTGAATTAGATGTGCTCAAGTTTAATTGGAATTTGGTTATGTTTGAAAATTATGTTTAAATTTTGCGATTGAACTTTGTTAAATGCATTGTAAATTATGTTTTAATAAAAGGGAAATTGGAGGAAAAGATTTATTGATAATGTGGATGATATAAATTCGATTATAGAATGTTGAAATGGAATTTAAGAATTCCTTTTGAGATATGTTGAATTGTGATGATTACGTGGGATGGTATTAACTATGTGGATATTAATTTTTGTGACCTAAAATGTGAAGTTTTCAAGAATGGGTTTAATCCCAAATCATTTTACTAAATATTTGTGGGCTTGCTCAGTTATTAAATCAAGAGAATGATTTAATAGGATTTCTTATGGGGATGGGGAAATGTTTGGTTTTTGGTGAAAACACTAGAAATTTAAGGAGTTTTGGGGAACATGGAAATATTCATAAAAATCCTTTCTTTCTTTGAATAGAAGAGGAATGGGTATAAATTCCATAATGTATTTTGTAAGACTAGTAATCTTATATATATATATATATATATTGAGTGGGAGAAGTAGGTTTGAAACTTCATGCTGCAAAATATTGTTTGTTCTGTTTTACATGCTTAACCCTCTGGTATTTCTGGAATTTGTGCTTGATGCCCTTAATGTATAAGTTGTTTACATGTGTAGGGCATAACCTGAGAAGGACAAGCACTCCATTATAGCACTGTGAGTAGTAGTACCATTATCTGCTTCATATATATAGCTAATGATTGTCATTAACACCTTGTTTATACACGATATGTAATTAATTACGTTATGTTTTGATGTGTGTATATAAAGAAAGGAGGAAAAATGAAGTGTTTTCATTCTTTAAGATTATGGGCCTTTGGCCATACAATGGAAGTAACTATGTTATGAAACAAAGTGCTACATGGAACTAAGTGCTACATTGTGAGTCACTGCTAGAACCCGTGTGAGACACCTCTTGAGTTCATACAAGAATTTACAAGGGCATTCTTAATGCCAATTTACAAGGGCTTAACGCCAATTTACAAGGGCATTCTTAATGCCAATTTGCAAGGGCTTTATGCCAATGTTTAAGGGCTTTATGCCACCTTTCAAGGGCTTTATGCCACCTTCCAAGGGCTTTATGCCAATGTTTAAGGGCTTATGCCACACCATTCAAGGGCTTTAAGCCAACCATTATGTTCAAGCTGATATGTTTCAAGAAAGGGCCTATAAAGTGAAACAGACTCAGACAAATCATGTGGACTTTGCATTGTATGCTTAAGTATATGTTTTAAAGTTTGGTAAACATATTTTTAAAGATTGATAAGTATATGTTTTAAAGTTTGATAAGCATATGTTTTAAAGATTGATAAGTATATGTTTTAAAGTTTGGTAAGCATATGTTTAAAGATTGATAAGTATATGTTTTAAAGTTTGGTAAGCATATGTTTTAAAGATTGATAGGTATATGTTTTAAAGTTTGGTAAGTATGTGTTTTGAAGCTTAGTAAGTATATGTTTTGAAGCTTGGTAAGTATTTAATGGTTCAAGGATCAATGTCTACCACTTCCCTTGAGGTAACTCCATGATAGGGAGGAGGTCTTGTTGGTCTTTTATTTTCATTTATTGAGCCTTTGTCCCATCAATCCATAGATCATCATGCAATGACCTTGCGATCATTGATGATTTGTGGACTGATTCTACTCATCCCTTTATCAATTTCATGATAGGGAGAGGCAGAGAGGATAAAATCCCCTGGAAGCACTCTGTTTTTGCTTTATTTCCACTCTGTTGCATCACAGCAGTACCAAAAATTAGTGGCCATCCGGCCAACCACTTTCCTTGGCCGGCTGGCCACCCTTTACTGAGTAAGTAATGTCATTTTCATGGCAGAACAGAAAAGAAGCTGGGGGTGAAAACAGATTAATTTTCTGACTGCAAACAGAACTGTTCAGGCAACAGAACTAAGGCATTTCTAGGCAGATGTTCTCGGTCGCACGCATGTTGCTTTGACTCCTATGCGAATTAATTATCTTAATTGCTCTTAGATTAATTAGTGTGTTGTAATTTGTTTAATTCTAATTTGTAATAGTTAGTTAACTTAGTTAATTAATTCAATGTTGTAATAGTTAGTTTAATTAGGGCATTCATTCGGACCCTCCGGCGCTAGGGCAACTTGTAATATTGTGTATATCTTCCAATCCTCATTTCTTTCTCCCTTTTATTTACTCACTTATGATGGATAGTATATAACATCATGTTTTCCTTAGCATTTTCCATGACTCGCATCCATTTGTTTTGCATGCATAAAGGTTCGGCTCATCATACTAATTCATGTCAATTTCAGATTCCTTACTCAAATGCATGCGCTATCACATGCCTTGAAATTGACTCACATGTCATGCTAGTAGTCGAGCTTATTAATTGCACATTGTATGTGTTGCATTAGTCATGTTGCATTGTTTAGGATCATGCATTTTTTCTAACTATTTTCTTTCTTTTGGCTCGCCTCGGACATTTGGGGTAAGAATTTTTTTGCATTAGCATATTGCATACATGCGATTTCAAGTGTAATACCATGAGGCTAAGTGCTTAGTTGATAAACTCTTTGAATGCCGGTGGACGAAGGCTTTTTCGATTAAGTTGGGACGATTTGGTTAATTTACATACGAGCTCACTTTTTCAAGTGGCACATATTCAAACACTTTTCAAAACCACACAAGAAATCAAAGCGTTCCAAATTTAGAGAAATAGTCTATATTTGTGTGCATCATGTAGTAAAGATATCATAATAATCGGAACAAGAGCATCTAGTGTACATAAAAATCACATCATGATTAGTAGAGGCCGATCTTTGATTGGGTGAGTGGGGTGCTCAATTCATGACCTTCCCCTCTCCTACCTAAATTCCCAAGCCGAGACACTTTGGTGATGACAGACACGTGGCCTTCGGCACGAGTCACGGGCTTTTTAAATTTTTCAAAAATATTTAGGTGGCGACTCTGAAATCTGGCGTAGTAGTCCATTTTTGGCATTTTTGATTAAAAATTGATTTTCCAAAAGATTTGTTGGATTTGGACTCTTTTGTATCTATCTATTTCATATTGCACTTGTGAAATCATATTCGGAACCACGGGAGTCTGAACTATAGTGCTATCATATCCGAGGAGACTAAACCCCTTCGAGGAGCACAAAAAGCCAGCTACACCATAACTTTGGCCAAATATGCTGCCTTGGCACTTTCTTCCTTCAACGCCTTCTTCTTTGTGGACAAAGCCCTTGTCAACTCTGCAACTAGTGCCTCCAACTCATCATTCTCCTTCAGAGATGAGTTAGGCAGGTCTTCATTATTGCTCAAGGCCTCTTCCAACTGATCCCTGACAGTCTGGCAGGCTTGCTCAGCATCTACACTCCTCTTTCGCTCAGTCGCCACCACAAACTCTAGCCCTACCGCGTTGCGACAGATGACCTCTAAGTCTTTGGTGGAGCAACTTAACTGTGTCTTGACCTCTGCCAACTCCCTCTCTACGTTCGTCTTCTCTGCCTTTGCACGCTCAGCTATGTGGCTTTGTACAAGAGCTAACACTCCAAATTTTTTACAATTTTAGGCATATCGCTGACCTTTGCCACAAGCACTTAGGGCCAACTTTGCAGTAGCTTGACTTAGGCCTTGGCCATTTGTGCTTCAGCCTTTGCTTGCTCAACTTCTGGCTTTTTCTCCTTTAACTCCACCCTCGCCACGCCCCCCTTATTCAGTAGAGCCCCAGCTAAAGTTAGGGCCTCCATCTGCGCCAAACTTAGGGCCTTCATGAGTTCGCCCTCGCTGAACCATGATACATCTCTAACTACAGCGTCATCAATGATCGCAAGCATCTACTCGTAGGTGGCCTTCACGTCACCCAATAGATTTGTAGGCTCTCCAGGACCACTCAAGGGCACACCGACTGCGACACTTAAATGTCGAGTGGCAATACTCTTTCTCTCCATGCCAGAGCTGCCTCTCGTTGTACTTGGCTCTACTTCACTTGGGCGATTAATCGTCTTCCTTCCATCAGCCATGGTCTTCTTTGCCTCCCTAGCACTGTCCTTCTCTGGCTGAGGGAGTTCTCTCCCTTAGCCTAACTCTTGTTCTCTTGGCTCACTTGGCCTACTTTTCTTCACCAAAAGAGGGTCATCTTCGGTCATTGCCACTTCGACCTCTTGCCTTAAGGGCTCAACCTCCACTCTCGCCCCTTTTACTCTTACTCCTTTCCCTTTCTTCACAATGAGCCCTTCTTCTCCACCCTTAGGCGTACCCCTCTTCTTCTTCTTCAGCTGCTCTATCTCTGCTCAACTTCTTTCTTTCAAAGGGTCGACCGATGCTTTAAGAGGGACAAAATTCCTCAACTCTCTCTTTGCCAGAGCTTTAAAGCGTGCGCGAGCACACCTCTTCGTGTATGGCTTAGGGGCGAGCCCCAGCTCCTTCTCCTTATATTTCTACGATACAGTGAAGACTCGCCGATCCTTTACCTCTTAGGCCTTCCTCATTCCCTCCATCTCCTTAGGAGTAGAATCTCCCTCAACAGGCTCAGTACCTAATCCCAGAGAAAACAAGGTAGAGGGCTTAATGAGATCATCTCATTTGAGCCCCTCATTCTCTCTCAATTCTTTCACCTGTTTCACCTTCCATTCTGCAGCAACATTTAACTTTGGCTCTAGGGATTTGGGGATCTTCCAAATCGTTCACACTCCCCTTACACCGTTCACCGACTGTCATGACCCGAACCCGCCCCCGTGGGTTAAGGACATAACCGGCCAGTAATCGTGAGATTACTTACAGCCTCAAACCAAACCAAACGTATTCTAACAGAGTTAATGGGGGCCAAACGGAAGCAATTTAAAAACTTTGTCCTTAGAGCTGTGCTTACATGGCACATTAAACAAGTCATACATATAAACATTAACAACTCACAACAGAATTAGAGTACCAAAAAGTTCTGTACAGACAGGATCATCCAAAACTACGTCAACCCATGAACTATATACAGACATATACAAATACTTCACCAACATAACAACTTAGAACAAAATGGCAAAAGGTGAAGGTGAGTCTCATGCGTGAGACACATAGGCTGACTTTCCAAAACCTGGTTGTTCCATGCGGACTTCACTGGGGCTAGGTCTGGACCTCTCTTGGCTCACCTACAAACACATGAATGAGCATGAGCGAAAGCCCAGTGAATAATATCAACTAAAGAAAATACATTGGAACATTATACAACAGACAACCTTTGGCCCAATTCATTCATGTCAAACTGGCATTTGGCCCTTTTTGAACGTTTATATCAGACTGGCCTTTTTTGGCCCATCCAAACTTGTCATATCAAACTGGCATTCAAGCCTTTCAAACTTGTCACATCAAACTGGCATTTAAGCCTTTCAAACTTGTCATATCAAACTGCCATTTAAGCCTCTCAAAATTGTCATATCAAACTGGCATTTAAGCCTTTCAAACTTGTTATGTCAAACTGGCATTTACGCCTCTCAAAATTGTCATATCAAACTGGCATTTAGGCCTTTCAAACTTGTTATGTCAAACTGGCATTTAAGCCTCTCAAAATTGTCCACCATTCAAAATTTATGAACTTTACAAAACTTACATAGAAGTAAGCAATTGGGCAACAATATGTATTTCAGATATTACTCACAGTGATCGGTTGGTTGGTTTGCCCTGGAACTCGACCTTACACATTTCATGAACACAAAAGGGTCACCAACAGTTCAATCCATTATTAAATTCACATTTTCTTCTTTAGGCTTTATTCTTATCTCTTTAACTCATTTACAATGTTTAATACATGCCTAAGAGTGCTTGCAAGTGAAAGAGAACGGAAAACGAAACACAGAATGCGAAAACAAAATTTTAGAAAATAGGGTTCCCGCTCGAGCGTGGACTTACCCGCTCGAGCGGACCCAAGAGGCCTGCAAAAGTACTGGTTACCTCAAAATTACGCTCGAGCGTGAATTAGGGAGCTCGAGAGGAAGGCCTGTCTACAAAAGCTCCCCGCTCGAGCGTGAAATATCCCGCTTGAGCGGACATCCAACTCTGCAAAAAGTGCTGGGAGCACGAAATTTAAGCTCGAGCGGCGGTTTCCCCGCTCGAGAGGACACTAAAATTCTAGAAATTCCAGATCGTGTTCTTAAGCTCCCTTCAACCATTCCAACCACATTTCTTGCATAACATGGCTCCAATTTCACATATATTTGTACTAACATGATATACACACCAAAACACATCATCATGGAGCTCAATTTCAACATACACCTTCATGCATTCAAAGCTCCTATTGCCATAAATTGTACATGCATGTGATGAATTAGCCACTCTCAACTTAGATAACACAAATGGTGATCAAAACATGAGTTCCAACCCAAAACTCTACATGAATCATGTATTTCAAGTTCATACATGCTATTTCAAAACAATTTCTTACATGCATATATATATCAAGCTTTAATTCCAACAAAACCAACTTAACTCATGCTCTTGGTTACAAACAACCCTTGAACACATAAGATCACACATTAAATTCATGAATTCAAGAATCAATGCTTACCTAGAAGCCCAATCTATGGTTAATTCTTGAACTAGACTTCAAATCTCCAAGCTTGAGTCAAAATTTACACAATTCTCTCCCTCTCTCTCTCTAACAGCCGGCCCTCTCCTTTCTCTTAGAGTTGATCAGCCAAAGTCATGTAAAATGAGGGAATTGAACTTTATAAGGCTTATAGTATAGCCCCACTCACATACATTATTTCAACATAAAATAGTTGAGCATTAAATCATTAATTAAATCTGATTAATTTGACCCGAATCAGTTTTCAATTAAATTTCACCGTAGGTTCTAAAAATTTATGCCAAACTCAATGGCGTGATCAATTTCAAGTTTTGTGGCCGATAAGGCCCTCAATTTAATTTCCAAAGCAGATAATCAAACAGATATTCCTACGGTGAACAGATAGAAATTCAAAACCACATATTTCCACATAATGGTGCACACAATCATGTCAAAACACATAATCACATTCATATTAAGGACCAATTAGGACATTATGAAACAGGGGTATCACACCGACACATAAAACTATTTTGTCTGCCACCCCTTGACAGACGAGGGAAACCTTGCCACCAATCCTTTGCCAGCTACTGCTTGAAGAGCTACCCACGTCTCCTGTTGGCCTGACGCCTTGTAGCAGGAGAAAAATTTGTCCACTAACATAGCCTCCCCATCGATCGCCCTTGGCCACAAGATCGCGCAAGCAAACAAAATCTTCCACTCATTCAGCACTAATTGGCTTGGAGCCACCTCCAATCAATTTAGCACGTCGATGGTGAGTTGAGGGAGTGGCAGTCTCAAATCCCCACGGAGCGCCTCTTTGTACAGAGTAAAGTCCATTGGCCTCGCATCTAACGCCCTCTCATTTGTTGTTGGAAGTATTAATTCCACATTCACTAGGATTTGGTATTTGGTGCGAAACTCCTCTAGATCCTCAAGCGTCACTGTAGATTTGTCCGCCTTGGTGTGCCAGTGGTCTAGCGTCACTTAGCTAATTGGTTGAGCCACCAAAATCATGGTCGATGGAATCGAGCGAGATGGTCTATCAGTCCCCTTCTCCACTAACCTCCCAACCCTATACTGCTCCACTAGCGCCACTCCGTCATCGTCTCCGAGAGGGTCCATTGTCGTGGCAGGAACTTTCTTTTGGGCCATCACTCTTACGTTACTATATATTACCTCTGCAATAGGCGTCAGTAAATCTGAAATATAGAAGAGGGGAGCGTCTAAAGCGAAGAAGGATGAGAAATCTAGGATGTATTGGTTTTCACAATGAGGTATGAAAATCGTACAAATCCAAATGCCCAAGGTTTACCTGTACTCCAAGGGTCGTGATTAAAATTTGCCACTTTGAAAACAGATTTGCTAAGTGTGTGAAGAGAACGAAAACACTAAACGGATAAATACCCAGACCTTTTCGAATTCTGTCACTTTCAAAACCCTTCGCCTCCAACCAATGGTTCAAAATCTCTATCAGGGGCCTAGGATATCCCCCATGGACGGACGCGATTAATCCTTTCCACCACTAACTCCCTTTTTTCCTTCACGTCTATTTCACACCACATCATCACGTGCATCTCTGCACCTTGAGCCCCATGCATCATCAAAACAATCAGGTCCTTCAGCCACTTTTCAATCCACCAAACTCGCTTAGACAAATCACTCGCTCGGCTATCTTATCAATTAGCCACCCTAGGTCGACCACTCTAACACCTCGGTCGAACCCTTAGTGGACCAGCCCCAGTCGGCCACCTAGTTACCATCTTGTCGGTTGGCCACCTTGATGGTTAGCCACCCAATTACTCAACCATCTTGTCGATCGGCCACCTTGATGGTTGGCCACCTAGTTGCTCAATCATCTCGCCAGTCGCCCTCCTTTCTCGTCGGCCCTCTTTGCTAGATCATCTTGCCAATAGGCCACCTTTAGCTATCCTCACCGACCTGTCCACTTACTTGATTGGCCTCATCTTCTGCCACTTGGGGGACTACTTTCACCTTTAATATTCCTTTTGATGGACTAAAGTTACGCTAGGGACTGAAGGACTATTGATAGGCATAGCATGGCCTAGGAGGGCCCAACCCATGGCCCACAAGGGCCCAAGACCCAACCCATGGCCCAAAAGGGCCCAAGACACGGTTGTCTTGAGTTGCCCAAACAGTCACTTGGTTAAAGTCTAGTAGGTGAAGCCCAACAGTAGGCCTAGTGAGGAACTTGCACTGGTCCAAGCCCAGTGGCACTTGGACATGTGTCAGGTAGGGAGTTACTCATGGGACAGACAAAGATCTTACAAAGTTATTGAAATCATACATTATGCATTGAATGAGGTTGTCATGTCATTAAATGCAATAAGACCCCTCGCTCCAAGGCATGGTGAAACCACCACGACCGACAGCAAATAGACTATAGACTTTCAGCCAATGAGACAACTTGAATGGACAAGGAAATAGTAAGAGATATAAGGAAGCCTCTGAAAAAAGTTTGGAAGCAAGTAATTCACTCTCTTTTTCGCTCTCTCTACTCTCAACCTTCTCTCTAAACTGTTATTCTGACCACATCCTTATTTAATTTGATCGTCGGAGGGTCCGTAAGAAGGAACCACCTCCATTTCAGAACCTTTTTACTAGACTTGTTGCAGGTGCGATTAGGAAGACGAAGGGCAGCTATCTTGTAGAGCACTTGGATTAGTCCGACCCATATCCTGCCGACCAAACTACATTATCAAACTATGAGATGGAGCCCTATTTCCCATCATTCAAAAGTAGGAACATCCTACTTTCTAGTTTGTAGACCTTAGGGATTCATTCAAGGAAAATGAAAATGAAAAAGAGAACATCTAGATGATATAATACAAAGATCATTAAAACTTATGATCATATGTAAACAACGCAACTTGAATTGTTTAATAGATCTCAAATCGTAGTTGCATATATATATATATATATATGGGTTTAACTTCTTTGATGTTCACAATTTAACTTGAGAGAGCATTTAAGTTTAGTGGGCCACAATATCAATGATCCTAAACGTTCACATTTTAATATTTGTTGAAAAAAATATTCATATAAAAAATCAAAATGATTGGATTTCAGTAATTATATGTTTAAATCATATCTATCTTTAAAAAAAAAATAAACGACAAATATAATTTCAAAAATAACCATTCATTTTTTAAATATATATTTAAATTTAATATATTTTTTTAATTATTTTAATATTCTTTCTAAAAAAGTGATTTAGATCAAATAGAGAAGTTTATATTTTCCAAAAGTACCATTAGTAAAAAATATGAACTCTCTATTTGATCTAAATCACTTTATTAGAAAGAATATTACAATAATTGAAAAAATATATAATAAGTTTAAATATATATATTTTTTGAAATGTTCAAAATTTATCTCAATAACTATGATTTACGACTATCTCAATGACTATGGTTTATGTTAACTATAAAAATCATATAAAATTGCTTAGGAAATATAATATTATAATATTTGTAAAAAAATAAATTATAATTGATTCACTTACTATTACAATAAATTAAAATTGGATTTCTCACTTAATATTTTAAGTGATTTCCATGGGTAAAAAAATAGTAATTTTAGTGTCTATATATACAACAATTTTTGTGTAGGTACAAGTAAATTTTTTAAAAAAATTTAATAAAAATTACTATTATTTTATCAATATATATTTTAAAAGATATATGAAGACCGAGCCTATTTTGCCTTGAGCCTCAAAAAAGGTTAGGGCATAGGGAATGACCATAAAGGACCAAAAGATTTTGGTTTTAACGTACTCCCCCAAAACAAATTTGCGGTTGTTCTTGCTTTTTGTCTAAAGTTGAATTGTACAATATTTACCGTCAATTGACCAACAATTATATTTTCCTCGGATTTGGTTGGATTATGCATTAGGATTCTTGTAAATAAAAGTACTAGTGAATTATATATAAAATTTAGGGCTAATTTAGGAATTTGGTTAAAAGTTAAATTTTGCCTTTTAATCTATTTTGAGTCAAATCACATTTTTATTTTTTTACACATTTTTTCAAAAAAAAGTCAAAAAAATTATTTTTTAACCAACTTTCCAAAACAATACTTTTTGTTGAGGAACTATTTTGCATGCTACACTAATAATGTAGAATCTTGATTGGGTATTTTTTTTATTTTTTTGGGGTCAATTAATAGGAGAATATTTTCACCCATGAAAAATATTATATCATCAAATTTATTATTAAATTACAACAGATATAAAGCCAACAAAAGTCTACTACAACGCCCCGAAATAATTACAGTAATTCGACCCAACACAATTCACATAAAACAACGTAATCGAAATGATAAACTTTCATGAACCTGAATCGTTATAAAAAAGTGACATATGCGATATACATTCATAAATAGTTCATTCTGAATGTACAGCATGTGTTACAGGTAGTAAAGGAGAATGAAAGCTAAATAGATAATTATATGCCCTAAAGACTTACATCTTTCCAAGTCATTGCTTGGTTACAACAAAAGAGAGTCTAACTCTATACAATTAAAGCCCTTGGCTATACAAAATAAATACAAAAAGTGAAGCTTTTGCTCCAAACTCCCTCCGAGCTACTGCCTTGGCAGAGACATATCGTCAACACCTGAAAACAGTTTTCCCCAAAAAGCGTGAGCCAAAACTCAGTAGAGATAATCTAACACAATACATGAATCTTAACAAAGATATAAGTATAATGTGTATTTACAATGTTACTGATAAAACATTCACATTCTATATAATCATAAAATACCAAAATTCACATCTCAATCCTTTTTTCTTCTTGTCAATTCAAGTTAATTCATTTCATCTCACTTCATGAGCTAATTTTATTATCTTTCAAACAACCCATCTGAGACTACAACTCAGTGGTTCCCAAATTAACACAATTATCACACAAACACTTTAATTTGTTATTTTACGAAAATTTCGTCCACAGGATCGACACCCATGTTTACGCGCGGTTTCAGAACTTTCATCCTAGATACACAGGCCAACTTAATTTCAATTGAGTCCATCATCTATCTCCTCCCAAACAATAGAGTACATCTCTTTTCTCCTCCCAAACAATCATACATATACAATGTATTTAAAACGTGGTCATATTAAATGACAACTAACGAGAGACTAGTTTAAGTTTACATAATCCTCATGCAATTTCTAACACAATCATAGCTATCCTCCACTAATAGCTTAATACAAATATTTCTAAACAGATATTCAATCTCAAGACAGATAATTTATTCAAATTCCCAAAGTTGTGAGGTAATACATATCCAACTCTATCATTTATATCAGCGTCTATCCAATTTTACATTTACAATACCAATTTCATTTATTTATACAAAATAAATATTCTAAACGTTTTAGGGTAAACTCCCCTTTTTCCCATATGTCAACCCAAATGTCAAAATCAACTATTTTGTCACACTAAAACCTTATATTTAACCCCTTAATCATTTATGACCCATTCACTTTGAAATCCCTCTTTTCATTTAATACCCAAACCCTAAGTTTTCTTATAATACCCACAAATTCCACCATTTTCAGACACCAACCCATAACTAAGTTAAAAACCATGTGAAAATATAGAAAAATCCCTACCTCAAAGTTAGGAGTTGTCACGACCCGAACCCGCCCCTATGGGTTAAGGCCATAACCGGCCAGAAATCACGAGATTACCTACAGCCTCAAACCAAATAAGACAAGACTCACAGAGTAAAAGGGGCCAAACGGAAGCAAATTTAAAACTTTGTCCATAGAGCCGTGTTTATATGCACACCATAACATTCCATATGTACATATGTTAATAACTCACAACAGAAAGTGTAATGACATAAGATTCTATACAGACAGGATCATCCAAACTAAGTCAATCCATGAAAACTATATACAGATGTATTCAAAACTTCGCCAACCTGACAAAATGTAAATACATAACAAAAGGGCGAAGACAGGTCTCGTGCGTGAGACACAAGGGCTGACTCTCTCAAAACCTTAGTTATTCCATATAGACTTCACTGAGACTGGGTCTGAACTTCTCTTGAATCACCTACAAACACATGAATGAGCGTGAGCGAAAGCCCAGTGAATAATATCAAATCAAATACAGAAGTTACATAACAATGTAGAACAACATGTTCCAAACGGCCTTGGGCCCGATTCATATTTCTATTTAACAGATATATAACTATACGAAATTCAAATCAAGTGACTGTAGTTCCAAACATTCTGGCCCTTGGCCCATTCAGATTTCCATTCATGTCAAAACGGCCTTCGGCCCACTCATTTATGTCAAAACGACCTTAGGTCCATTCATACATGTCCAAACAAATCTGGGTTTTCCAGATTGAGTTCTTGAGCTGCAATTCGACCTTCCAACCACATTTCCTGCATAATATGGCTCCAACTTCACATATATTTGCACTAACATGATATAAACACCAAAACACAACATCATGGAGCCCACTTTCATGAATTAACCACATGCATGTCCCAAGTTGGCACTAAACTCAACTCCAACATACACATTCATGCATTCAAAGCTGTCATCTTCATAAATTGTATATGCATGTGATGAATTAGCCACATTCTCAACTTAGACAACACAAATGGTGATCAAAACATGAGTTTCAACCAAAACTCTACTTGAATCATGTATTTCAAGCTTATACATGCTATTTCAACACAATTTCTTACATGCATGCATATGTCAAGCTTTAATTCAACAAAACCAACCCAATTTCATTTCAATCTTACTCTTGATCACCCAATTAGCTTGAACACACAAATTTACAAACTATAATCCAAGAATTACTCACCTAGAAGCTTTGATTCTCACAATCTATAACAATTCTTGGATTATCTTCAAGGTTCCCAAGCTTTAAGCTACAATTTGCACAATTCTCTCCTCTCTTCCTCTCTACAGCCGACTCTTCTCTAATTTGAGTCCCAAATCAGTCAAATGAAGCAAGAAGGGAGAATAGAGGGTGTAGTGCCCTTACCCAACAAAACCCACTATTGGCATTATAATAATAATAAGGTAATGGGGCACTAATTAATCGTTTTGAATCTAATTATTTTGATCCGAATCAATTTCCAATTAAATTTCACCGTAGGTTCTAAAAATTATGCCAATCACAATGGCGTAATCGATTTCGGGTTTTGTGGCCGATAAGGCCTCCAATTTAATTTCCAAAGCAGATTATTCAAACAGATATTCCTACGGTGAACAAATAGAACCTCGAAATCACATATATTCACAAAATGGCACATAAAATCATATTAAACACATCATCATACTCATATTAAGGACCAATTAGCATACTACAGAACAGGGGTATTACAGGAGTTGAGCAAAGCAAAGGAGAAACTCCAACAACGCCGAAACCAATTTATATTCGGATGAAAATGTAGCTCTTAGAAGGCTCCAACTTCTTCTCAAAGACACTAGGATAGAAAACCTAATGGATCTAGGTTAAAAAGCAGAGAGAGAGTGTGTGTGTGTTTTAAAGAGAAAGGGTTTGGAAGGAAGTAGATATAAAAAGTGATGTAAAAAGTCATTTTCGTAAACTGATATACGCACAATCCGCTCGAACACAAGAAGTGACGCTCGAGCGCCAAGACACAATAAAATAGCATTACCGCTCGAGTGCAAGAAAGACCGCTCGAACGCAGAATACACACATCAAGTAGTTTTGTAGACAACAAGCCAACGCTCGAGCGTAAGAAAGGCCGCTTGAGTGCCCACCCGCTCGAGCGTCGGAAACACCGCTCGAGCGTGAAATACGCTCTCCCAGTAGTTTTGCAGACCTACAAAAGTACTGAGAGTTTGCAAAGCCCTCTCGAGCGCAAGAAGTGCCACTCAAGCGGAGGACTAAAAATCTGGGCAACAAAAGGTTTGAAAACCAAGCGACCAATCTGTTCCAAATACAACCACAACAATTCCAAAGCCAAAATTAAGAGGAATACAAGGGAAGCAAGATATAAACAACAGTATGAAATCATTAAACCCGAGTTCAGGATACAACAAGGGTCAAGTCAAAATCGGGATCACTATAACCTCCCCCCCTTAAAGAATTCCATCCCCGAAATTTCAAATCAAGTTTTAAAACTCCATTCAAACCAACTACAATGGTAATAACCGATCAATTCCATCGTTATGACCCATTCTCCGGTCATTCATTCTCATCAACAAGATAAACAATCTTTCAGTACTGAATATATAACTCATATTTTTTCTAAACATATGCAATGTTTATAATAAACTCGTACTTCCAAAACATAAACAACATATACAATGTTTTAACTTCTTAAAACATATACAATGTTCTTATATTCTATTTATCATAACAACAATACAATACGTGTTCAAACATCAACAAAAATAGGTCTGGGTATTTCTTACGGACTTCCAACTTATGCTCCCAAGTTGCTTCTTCACCCCGTCATGCTTCAATAATACTTTAGCGAAGGGAATCATCTTGCCTCGCAAGACTTGGTCCCAAGTATCCAAGACCTTCACCGGTCTTTCCTCATACGAGGCATCCTCATCCACCTTTAAGTTGGTTCAATCCAATATGTGCGATGGATCCAGCTCATACTTCCGAAGCATACTAATATGAAATACACCATGAACCCCGAAAAGCTGTGGCGGCAAGGCCAAACGGTAATCTACCTCTCATATCTGCTTAAGAATCTCAAAAGGCCTAATAAATTGAGGGGACAACTTCCCACTCTTCCCAAATCTCATTAAACCCCTCCTAGGCGATATCCTTAAGAAGACATGATCTCTCATCTCAAATGACAAGGGTCTCTTCTTACGGTCGGCATAACTTTTCTGGCGACTCTGGGCTGTAGCCAACCTATTATGGATAAGTACAATTTTCTTCGTCGTTTCTCGAACCAACTCTGGCCCTAACAAAGGTGCATCACCCACCTCGGCCCAATATATAGCGAACCTACATAGTCGGTTGTACAAGGCCTCAAATGGTGCCATACCAATACTCGATTGGAAGCTATTGTTATAGGCAAACTCCATTAAAGGCAAGTGCCACTCCCACAAACCCTTAAAATCAAGGACACAACCCCAAAGCATATCCTCTAAAATCTGAATGGTGCGCTCTGACTGTCCGTCAGTCTAAGGATGATACGTAGTGCTAAAAGTCAATCTAATGCCCAAGGCACTCCGCAAGCTCTACCACAACTGAGCTGTAAAACGTGGATCTCTATCCGAAACAATCGTCACAAAGACCCCGTGCAACCTCACTATGTCCCTGATATAAAGGTCGACAAGATAATCTACCAAATCACTTGCACGCATAGGTAAAAAGTGCGTCAACTTGGTCAACCGGTCAACTACCACCCAAATTGCATCACTACCCCGTTGAGTCCTCGGAAGGCCCACAACAAAATCTATCGTGACATGCTCCCACTTCCACTCAGCTATAGGCAAGGTTTGCAACAAACCTGCTGACCTCTGATGCCCAGCTGTCACTTGCTGACAAGTAAAGCACCTCGATAAAAACACCACCACATCCTTCTTCATACCCCTCCACTAAAACTGGCGACTAAGGTTATGATACATCTTTCTGCCTCCCAGATACACCGCAAGGTGTAAATGGTGAAACTCTCAGAGCACTTCCTCTTGGCAAGACTCCGACACAAGCAAACGGTCACGATATCTCACAAACTAGTCAGGATACACATCTAAGCCCCTCTCTACTTTCCCAGTGGAGATCTTCTCCCTGGGAGATTCCATCTCAAGGTCACCCTTTTGCACTTCTAACACTCGGTTCATAAGTGTAGATTGGACAACTATCGTAAACAAGACCGCAGATCTAACAAACTCGCCAAGATGCAAGTCAAATTTCCCAAGAGCACCTAATATCTCCCACTCCCGGATGGCAATGCTAGCCACACTACTAACAGATTTCCTACTCAAGGCGTCAGCTACAACATTGGCCTTCCTCGGGTGATAATACAACTCAAAATCACAATCCTCTATAAACTCCATCCACCTCCTCTGCCTCAAATTCAAGTCCTTCTGTACAAATAGATATTTTAGACTCTTGTGATCAGAAAACACATCAAATCTCTCACCATACAGATAGTGCCTCCAAATTTTCAAGGCGAATATCACCGCCACTAATTCTAGATCATGAGTAGGGTAATTCCTCTCATGTGTTTTCGATTGTCGCGAGCCATAGGCTACTACATTTCCCTCTTGCATTAAAGCACAACCCAGACCTTCCCGTAAGGCATCATAATATACCGAATAGCCTAGTTCTCTCTTAGAAATAATCAATACTGGAGCAGTGGTAAGTCTAACCTTAAGCTCTTGGAACGACTTCTCACAAGACTAACTCCATACAAATTTGATTCCTTTTCTCGTCAATCTAGTCAATGATGAAGCTAGCCTAGAGAAATCCTTTACAAATCTACGGTAATACCTAGCTAACCCTAAGAATCTACGAATCTCGAAAGCATTCTTAGGTGGCTCCCAATCTTGCACTGCCTCTATCTTGGATAAATCTACAGTCACCCCTTCCTCAGATACCATATGACCTAAGAACTTAACTCTTTCAGCCAGAACTCACATTTCCCAAACTTAGCATACAGTTTGAGCAACTCAAGAACCACTCACAAGTATTCCTCATGCTCCTCCTCGGAGAGTGAGTAAATTAAGATGTCGTCCACAAAGACGACCACAAAATTGTCTAGGAATTCACGGAAGATCCAGTTCATCAAATCCATAAACACAGCTGGGGCAATTGTTAGCCCAAAAGGCATCACTAGAAACTCATAATGGCCATACCGCATATGAAATGCCGTCTTCGGGATATCCTCCTCCCTTACCCTCAACTGATGATAACCCAATCTCAGGTCTATCTTAGAAAAGCAACAAGACCCCTTCAATTGATCAAACAAGTCATCTATACGAGGGATTGGGTACTTGTTCTTAACGGTTACCCGGTTCAGCTTCCGGTAATCTATACAAAGCCATAACGCACCATCTTTCTTTTTGGCAAGAAGAGCCAGCGCTTTCCAAGGTAAAGTACTAGGGCAAACGAAACCCTTATCTAACAATTCTTGGAGTTGAATCTTCAACTCACTCAACTCAGTGGGTGCGAACCTATATGGTGCCATAGAAATCGGTGCCGTGCTAGGCACTAAATCGATAGAGAACTCAATCTCTCGATGAGGTGGTAAACTAGTAAGGTCCTCTGTAAAAACATCTGGGTAATCACAAACCACCCTTGGTAACTCAACTCGGACTTCATCACACTCACTACTCAAAAGCTAGCAAGAAGGCAACTAAGTTCACTCTGCCCACGTGGATCGTATACCCGTGATAAGACTCTATCCACTCGGTCCCCCAAGAAATAAAAGCAATCACCGCTTAAGGTACATACAGCAACCCTCTAACGGTAACAATCTATAACAACCTGGTATGACGATAACCAGTCCATCCTCAAAGTAATATCAAAGGTAGACATGTCAATCAACACAAATGAGAAAGGAAGTCTACGACCTGCAACCTCTATGTCACAACCTCGACACCCCTACTTTAAAATCATCTCACCACCAATAGGTGACCCTACACAGATAGGAGATACTAATCAAGCCAACTCTAACTCCAAAATCGATGCAAATGCAGACGAGATAAATGAATGGGATGCACCCATATCGATCAATACATTAGCAACCGAATTGCAAAACAACAAAGTAACTCTCACAATAGAAGGCGCTGGTACTAAATTTGGTGCTGTAACATCATACACACGCCCGGTAGGTCTCTGCTCAACCTGCTCACCCCTTGGAGCATATGCCTAATGTATTGACTGAACCGAAGAGGCTTCCTGGTTGGCCCTCGAGGACTATACTCACAGTGCAGGTTGGTGGCTCTGTGTCTACCTCGAACCAGATGCACTAGATGTGCCACCCAACTGAGGGCAAAATCTCTTCATGTGCCCCGCCTGCCCACACTGATAACAACTGAGCGGTTGCCCTCTCCCCTAACTTTGGCTCTGAGAACGAGCCAATGATAGTGTAGACTATGGCCCTCCTCTTCTTTGCGGGCAAGCTAGAGACTTGTGGTCCAGCTAACCACACTTGTAACAAGTCGCATCCCCCTGACCACCTCTCCTAGAGCCCGAACCCGGTACTAGAAAAGTGGACCTCGACTGTGCTCCCTGGAATGATTAGCGGTTAGAACCCCTCTACCTCTTACTGTCCCCCTAACTATCCTGACTCCTCCTGAAGCCCCTCATTCATTTCTCCTCCATCTGCATAATAGTCTCAAGATGGGCCGCCGCCTCCACAAGGTGCCCATAATCTCTAATCATGGATCCGGCCACTCTAAACATGAGCCCGGTCCTCAGTCTTTTCTCAAACTCCAAACAACAGCGCTCTTCAATTGCCACAAGCTTAGGTGCAAACCTAGACAAGCTAGTGAAGGTGGCCTCAAATTCAGCCACTAGCGTGTTCAACTGCACCAACTTAGAGAACTGGTCTCTCAACTTCTCCCTAACTGTGGGAGGCAAAAACTTGTCCTGTAAGGCGTTAACGAAAATCTCCCAAGTCCCTCCAATGCGCCCTCGTGCATACTTCCACCATTGACCCGCGTCTTCCTTCAGTTGGAAGGACGCCAAGGTCACTCTCAAACCTCCGTCCTCGATGCCGAGCATCTCAAACGTCTTCACCATTTGCTCTAGCAACTCATTTTTCTTCAGTGGCTACTTGGGATCTCCCACAAACTCATCCAGATTCGATCGAAAAAACTCTCGCTTCAGAAAAGATGACCCTGCTTCAGCTACTTAGGCATGGACTTGATTCTCAGCCTTGAGAATGTCCATGGATTGCCGCAATGCTCCAACCATTTCGCGGGCTAAGGCGCCTATGGCCTATTGACCAACCGGTTTAGCCACATTGGCTTGACCAATCCCTTCTTCTTGTATCGGAATATCATCAGGTATCAGCATCTCTTGCCGTCTAGGCCTACCACGCTACCACCACGACCACATCCTGACATCCTAATAAAGGTAACAAAAGAGATTAGCACATTTACAAATGTGTCGAAGCTAACTTACTCGCGTCCTAATGCAATGGACAACAGTAATTCATTCCACGTAAGCACGTAATCAGATAAACACATACGAATTTCATTTCTGGATAATGACCGTCTTGCGACGTTGCCAGAGTTCCAATTAGAAACGGCAGTGATCAAGTGTCTTTCAAACACGACTCCTAGAAACCCGTGGACTCAATCAACATCCTATAAATTAAATCTCATATCCATATAATCACAGAAACATGTTACGACATAACATTACAAACATACAAACATCTCTGTCAAGTGAGACATACCCGTTGTGGTACTAACCACTTCCTATGAATCCAAAGTATTCAAACCCAGTACGCTCTGATACCAAATTGTAATGCCCCAAAATAATTACAGTAATTCGAACCAACACAATTCACATAAGACAACGTAATCGAAATGATAAACTTTCATGAACCTAAATCATTATACAAAAGTGACAAATGCGATATACATTCATAAATAGTTCATTCTGAATCTATAGCATGTGTTACATGTAGTAAAGGGGAATAAAAGCTAAATAGATAACTATATTCCCTAAAGGCTTACATCTTTCCAAGTCATTGCTTGGTTATAACAAAAGAGAGTCTAACTCTATACAATTAAAGCCCTTGGCTATACAAAATAAATACAAAAAGTGAAGCTTTTGTCCAAACTCCCTCCAAGCTACTGCCTTAGCGAAGGCATATCGTCAACACCTAAATATGGTTTTCCCGAAATAGGGTGAGCCAAAGCGCAGTAAAGAAAATCTAACACAATACATGAATCTTAACGAGATATAAGTATAATGTGTATTTACAATGCCAGTGACAAAACATTCACATTCTATATAATCATAAACTACCAAAATTCACATCTCAATCCTTTTTCCTTCTCGTTAATTCAAGTTAATTCATTTTATCTCACTTCATGAGCTAATTTCATTATCTTTCAGACAACCCATCTGAGACTACAGCTCAACAGTTCCCAAATTAACACAATTATCACACAAACACTTCAATTTGCCATTTTACGGAAATTTCGTCCGCAGGATCAGCACCCATGTATACGCGCGGTTTTGGGACTTTCACCCTAAACACACAAGCCAACTTAATTTCAATGGAGTCCATCCATTATCTCCTCCCAAACAATGGAGCACATCCCCTTTCTTTCACCAAACAATGGAGTACATCTCATTTCTCCTCTCAAACAATCATACATATACTATGTATTTAAAATGTGGTCATATTAAATGACAACTATCGAGAGACTAGTTTCAATTTACATAATCCCCATGCAATTTCTACAACAATCATAGCTATCCTCTACTAATAGCCTAATACAAATATTTCTAAATAGATATTCAATCTCAAGATAGATAATTTATTCAAATTCCCAAAGTTGTGAGGTAATACATATCCAACTCCACCATTTATATCAGCGCCTATCTAATTTTACATTTGCAATACCAATTTCATTTATGTATACAAAATAAATGTTCGAAACGTTTTAGGACAAACTTCCCTCTTTCCCATAAGTTAACCCAAATGTCAAAATCAACTATTTTATCACACTAAAACCTCATATTTAACCCTCTAATCATTTATGACCCATTCACTTTGAAATCCCTCTTTTGATTTAATACCCAAACCCTAAGTTTGTTTATAATATCCCCAAATTCCACCATTTTCACACACCAACCCATAACTAAGTTAAAAACCATGTGAAAATATAGAAAAATCCCTACCTCAAAGTTAGGAGTTGAGCAAAGCAAAGAAGAAACTCCAACGACATCGAAACCAATTCCTATTCGGATGAAAATGTAGCTCTTAGAAGGCTCCAACTTCTTCTCAAAGACACTAGGGTAGAAAACCCAATAGATCTAGGTTAAAAAGTCGAACGAGTGTGTGTTTTAGAGAGAGAGGGTCTCAACTTTAGGATTTGGAAAGAAATAGATCTGAAAAGTGATGTAAAAAGTCATTTTCGTGAACTGATATACGCACAGTCCGCTAGAGCGCAAGAAGTGACGCTCGAACGTCAGACACAATAAGTTGTTCTGCTTGAGCACAAGAAGTGACGCTGAAGCACCAAGACATAATAAAAGAACATTACCGCTCGAGCATAGAATACACACATCTAGTAGTTTTGTAGACAACAGGCCAATGCTCGAGCGCAAGAAAGGCCGCTCAAGCGCCCACCCGCTTCGAGCGTCGGAAACACCGCTCAAGCGTAGAATACAATTTTTCAGTAGTTTTGCAGACCTACAAAAGTATTGAGAGTTTGCAAAGCCCGCTCAAGCGCAAGAAGTGTGCCGCTCAAGCGGAGAACCAAAAATCTAGGCAACAAAAGGTTTGAAAACCAAGCAAGCAATCTATTCCAAATACAACCACAACAATTCCAAAGCCAAAATTAAAGGGAATACAAGGGAAGCAAGATATAAACAATAGTATGAAATCATTAAACCCCGAGTCCTGGATACAATAAGGGTTGGGTTAAAACCAGGATCGCTATATCTACTAAGTCCAAGCTTACCAACAAACTACTATAACCCCATAATAAGAGGAGAAATAGATACCAATACAAAAGGTATCAAACTTATCTCTTTAAGAGTTGAACCCGACCCAAGACCTCACACCAAAAAAGGTATTACACAATGTAGACACCCCATTTTTGACTGACCTTAAGACTCAGACGTCATCGATTGAGTGCTCAGTTATTGTGCATGTTGTGCTCGTTTCGAGGTTTCGGAGTTCTTGGCTGAGATCCTCGCCTCCGAACCTCAGGACCCTTTGTACTTTGACTCGGTTTGCGGACCAAGCCTTGTTTTCTCTTTCCAGAGGGAGGGAGAGGTCTTGTAGACCATCTCTCAGTGGTCATAGGCTACTTTTCGTGGTCGTAGGCTACTGTTCCCATTTCAGAACCGTCGACTGTGCGCCTCGGCTCGAGACCGCTTAACATTCTCTCTTTGGCACGATTTTTGGAACACACCTCGTTTCCTCTGTCTAGAGGGACACTGTGGTCCAAGGGACCACTTTCATGGTTGTACGCCACTTTTAATGCTCGGCAGCTGGTTTTCGGGGCTCCCAGCCGCGCATCTTGCCCCCCGAACCCTCGCCTTGCATCCGTTTTGGTTTGTCTTGGGTACAAACCTTACTTTCCATGATCGGGAAGTGGTACAAGGGTGGGAGACCAGCTTTTTCCTTGGAGATCACTTTTCTCCCCGCCAGCCGATTTTCTGGTCGAGAAACTGGTTTTCTTGGTCTTTAGGCCACATTTTCTGGTTTTCTACCCCACCATTGGCTTGCTTTCAGTGTGGAGACCACCAATTCCCATGGCCGACCACTTTTTTTCCTGGGAGACCACTTTGGGTGGTCGACCGACCACTAAAAGTAGCAAGCCGACCACCTTTTCTGGTCGGCAGCTTTCCCCCTGTTTTGGCAAACTGTATGGATGCTAGCTATGCCAGCTGGAGGGCACAGACTGTATCCTCCATACACATGGAGGGATTGCATCCAAGTTTAGCTTCTCCAAGAAGCTTGAACCATTGGTTTTTCTATAAGAGAGGGCCTCCCTCTCCTTGGTTAAGGTTCAGAGAAATTTCCTAAGGCAAGCATATATCTCCCTCTATATTTCTATATTTTGGGCCTTAAAGAGTGTTTTGCTTTACACTTGTGCACATAACTCTTAACCACACACCCCACCATTGAACTAAGGCTCTTAGAGGACCTTTCTTGGAGGTTCAAAAGCTGGTTTTTGGCTGAGAAACCTGCTGGTTTTGCTGAGCTTCAAGGGTAATCTCTTCCCCTCCCCCTTTTAAGCTTTGTCTTGATCATTCTCTTAGCCATACTTGCATGCTTATTTGAGCTTTGTTTTCAACTAAAAAAAGCTTCATTTTTTAGCACTTAACATGGTTGTTTAAGGCCTCTTGAGTGTTGAGGGTCTCCTACCCTCTTGCATGCCTTGTTTGGCCTTGTTTTGTGCCATGCCTTAGGGCCTTTGAGCTAATCCTTGCTTGGCCTTTTAGCCACTGAAATCCAGTGGATTTTCAGTGGTTGGTATGTGGTTTTGAGGTCCTAAATCAGAGAGGGGTCACTCTCTCTCTTGTTGTCTTGTTTACTTGTTTTTTTGGCCTATCAAAGGAGCATACATTTTCATACTTTCAAGGCTTGGTTCAGGCACTTTTTGGTGACTTTTAGGGCCTGCATAGACTCTGTCCATGGTTGGTTTGGTCAGCCTTGGCATGCTTCTCATATGTGTAGTGTATTCCCATTTATGGCTCATCAAGGTAGCATGTCAATCTAGCATGTTTTAGCTCCATTTCAGTGAGTTTTTGGTCATCATTTGACATATCATGGCTCTATTTTTGGCTGTTTTAGTAGCCTCTCACATACTCCATATGCTTGTAGTGTAAATCTCGTTTACTAGCTTGGTTCGCATGATGTTTTGGCTCTTTATTCTAGCACATTTTGGCTTCGCTCCAACATAATTTTGTTCATATTTTAGGCTGCCTTAACTCTGTTTTGAGGCCTCTTGGTCGAATGATGCTTGCCATGCATGCTTGTTGTGTAATAGTCTTGACTAGCTTTGAGTTTGGAGGTCTTTTGCATGCTTAACTTGAGATATTTGCATGTTTTGGCATCATTGAGAATGTTATTTCAGAGCATGTAAGGCTGCTATACTTCCATATTCTCCACTCTTTAAGTGCTCTTTAGAGTTATGCTTTTATGCCCTATTCGTGAGCCATTGCATGAGCCCCATTTTTGTGCCTTTCAAAGCCATCATCCCAACTCATTTTACTACTATTTTAGCCTGCATAGGGTCTATTTGGGGTTGGTTTGGTCATTTGAGCATCGCCTTGCATGCCTCTAGTGTAATATGCTTCACTAGCTTTCGATACTTTAGCCTTTCAACATGCATTACATGAGCTGTTTTGCATGATTCTAAGTCATCTTGCATGCCATTTCAGTGCTGGTATGCATGCCATTATACTCCATGTTTTATCTTTTCAATGCTCTTAGAGAGTTGTATTTTGTACCTTAAACTTGGGCCATTGCATTATGCATGTTTGTGTGTGTTTTGGTGCCTTGAGTCCATTGTGCATTGAGTATGCCATGTAGTCCATAGCATTGAGTATGCTATGCGGTTGCATGATTAGACATTGCATTTGTGCATGCCATATTCATTGCATTGTGTATGTTAGTTGCCGCGTGCATTGTGTATGCTAGTGTCATGAGCATTGTGTATGCCATGGAATTCATAGCATTGTGTATGCTAATTGCATGTTCACATGTTTTCCCCATTTGCACGTTTGCATGTCTAAGTTGTATTGCGTTAAGTTGCATGATTGAGTCGCATTGTGTATGCCATGTTTGATGCATTGTTTTTGGAATAGGCGTTAGTCCAAACACGGGAAACAAGGCACGTTTCATACTCGAAGTGATGAAACGTACCTTGATTTCTGGTCGCCGACACTCTTGACTATACATGACGGAGTTCTAGGCTTTAGGTGTTTCTATGTGCATTCATTCCATATTGAGTTACGCAATTCGGCCCCTCGGCCATCATGCATCGAGATGCGTGATTGGTGGCCCGAGGGTCGAGACCTACACTCCCTTGAGCTTATGTAATGATAGGGAGGGTGGTCACGCATACATGTGTTGCAAATACTTTGCCATGCCCCTTTCTTGCCCTCTGTTGCAGAAAATCAGAAACCAGCAGCAAAAACTGGTCGGCCGATTAGATAAAGTGGCTGGCCGACCACTTTTTCTGGTTTTCACCACAAAAAGTGGTCGGCAGGTGGTCTCCAAGGCCAATATCTGGTCGGCAACATCCGTACAAATTCCCAAGGTGGAGTTTCATCTCTCTGGAGCTTGGTGCAAGTTTCTGAGATCAATTGTAAACAGAGGCAAATCGGGGCGTCGCGAGGGATTTCCAAACAAGGCGACTCGAGCATGCATGCATCCTTTGTTATCCAAAGCAGAGCTGAGGCAGCCTATATCATATAGTTTATATGTTTATTCAATTGTTAACTTAGTTAATTTGTTAATTAGTTAGAGTTGTGTAATAATTAGTTGTAGCTTATTATTCATTCTGTTGTGTAATAACTAGTTTAATTAGATTAGCTAGTTGGTCCTGTATTATTCATTTGGACCCTCCTCTGAGAGGGCAATGTTGTAAATAAGTATGTGTGTGTGTCATGCATGTCTTCCAACTCCCATTTCTTTCTCCCTTTTTATTTACTAGCTTGCGATGGTTAGTTTTAGGGCGTGTTTCAATTAGCATCCTTATGCTCGCATGTTCGCATTCATTCATCTGTCTTGCATGCACCGGGCTCGGCGCATCATGCTAACTGCATTGTATTTTAATTCCTGTATGAATACATGTATCAAATTGCATTTCACATGACATTTTAGAATAGCCGAGCCTATCTTAGTTGCATTTTGCATGTGTTGCATTAGGCGTTCTTGACATAGCTAGGATCATGCATTGATTTCTAACATAGTTTTTGTTTTGGCTAGGAGTACTCGGTAAGTGTTTATGTTTTAGCATCCTTGCATGTGTGTGAGTGACTGCCATAATAGTATGTTTGCCATGAGGCTAACTGCTTATGTGATATAACTGCCTGAATGCCTGTGGGTGAAAGTTAGATTACTTGAATTGGAACAATTCATTGATTGCGAGTTTTAAGCCCACTTGAGAGTGGCAAATCACCATGTTTTCTAAGCCCACTTGAGGGTGGCAAAATCCGCGTTTTAGCCTACTTGTGAGTAACAAACTGCTTTAAAAAAAAAATAAACATGATATGTTTTGTTCCAACTTAGGCGATCCAGTCTATACTTGTATGCTGTGCGCATCACATAGTAATTCTAGGTTAATAACCGGAATGAGAGCACATGTGTTTTCAAAAACAAGATATTATGTTAGTAAAGGCTGATCTTTGATCGGGCGAGCGGGGGTGCTCATTGCATGACCTTCCCCTCTCGTACCCAAATTCCCGAACCGAGACAACTTTGATGATGACGAACACGTGGCCTTAGGCATGAGTCAGGGTTTCCTAAATTTCTCAAAAATAAAATATTTAGGTGGCGACTCTGTATCTGGCGAAGCAGCTCATGTTTGGCACTTCTTTTTAAAAATCAATTTTTCAAAACGATTTGCCGGATTTGGACTCTTTGGTGATTTATCAATCTTGCATTGTACATTGCAAGATCAGATTAAGAACCGTGACATTGAGTCCGAACTATAGTGAGCCCAATAAACAAAACGAGATTTTTTCGGGATGTTCGGACACGTCTATATTATTCTTTGTTGAAATGAAATCATTCCGTGGACAAAGTGATATGATAAGAGCACGGTATGGAAAAAAAGCATGTACAAGATTCAAAAGCTCGCACCATGACATCAATAAATTGATATGGTAGATTGGTACGTGTTTCAAAATTTTGGAGAAGATCCTTGAATGATAATGCCCACAAAAACTTCAATCATGTTATTGCTGAGCGCATCCACACTCACTGTTGCTTCAACATCGGCTTATTTTGGAAAGTGAAAAAAATAATAACAATAATAATTTATTTGCTTTTTTTATTTTTTAAAAAAATATTAAAAAATAAAAAAAAAATGATATGAGATAGATTAATAGATTAATAGAATGACCCTGCTTCTCTGTCAAGAAGAATGCTATGATATGATTGATTCATGTGTAAATATACATATGATAGATATATAATACAATGTATATTCACAATATGAATATTCTCTTGCCACCCTCAAAAAGTATCATTCTACTTAAAGGGTTGTTGGTGATATATTACATTAATATATTTTTAAATTTTTTTACAAAAAAAGATATACAAAAAAAAATAGAGAGATAATATGATTTTAAAAAAATAAAATAAAATAAAAAAATGTGATATTTTAGTTCATGCCAAACAAGTTCTTAATTTCTTCATAGTCACACATCATCTCTCACATTTCCAACCATACTCTCTAAAATGCCTCTTTAAAGTACACAGAAAACTATTTTCTTTATTTTGCCTAACTAGTCTAGCTAGTGTACACTCCAACCATACTCTTTATTTTAGCTAATCAATCAAACTAACTTAACTAATTTTTAAAATAAAACTATTATAAACATAAATAAATAATCTTTTTATGACGTGTTGCATATATTGACGTGGCATTTGCAAATATTTATTTATTTAAAATATATAATTAAATTATTTATAAAAAATATTTTCACAAACAATCATATTATCTACAGTCATTGATGTAAAAAAAAAATTGTGATCATTGATCATTGTTTTATTAGAAAATTCAGAAACTAAAACAATAAAACAATATATCATTCAAGCTTGTAATAGCTTTTTACTCTAAATAAAACAATACAAAATGTGCTAACAACAAGCCATATAAAAGTGATGTAATGAATTTAGCTATTTGACAAACCATCATCAACAACAAGCAGCAACCCCAACTGAAACTATCCCAAAAATAAAATACAATCAAACTTAAATTAAATAAAAACATAGTTTCAAAGCTAAATAGAAACAATTAATTCATTTTTTCAAGAATTTGCATCTGACGTTGGCGAATATATTGTGCTTTCAATGGAGGCATCATACTTGTATCCATTGACATGATTCTCTCTTCCTCTCTCCTTTCCTCCAATGCAATCCTTCGTTCCTCTCTCCTTTCCTCCTTTTCAATCCTCTGTTCCTCTTGAAGATAAATTTTTCAAATATCTCTATTTTCTTCTCATTTGTTATGTCGTTCTTCACCTTTATCGCTTCTAAAAGCTTCACAAAAGGTGACTCTGTAATATTATTTCCAAGATCATTGACTTTCTTTTTCTTTGCGGCCTTCTTTCCTGCTGGTCTTTCCACAACATCATAGTTATCATTGTTCCCTAAATTTACTGAATCTGGTGTACAAGAGGTAGACATTGCTGGAGATGCATTTTTTGTGTTTTTTTGCTTCTTCGTTGTTGTATCTTCCATCCATTTTGATTGGGATCTCAATTCATTCCAACAATGCTGAAATTATTCATACCACAAAATTTGTATTATATCAACAATAGAATTCACAGAGTGAACACAAGAGCTGAAATTGTAAAACGTCAAGCAGAACCCATTAAAAGATAATGGTAAAATAAAATAAAAGCAAGTACTCGAAGGTTATATAAATCTTATACATAGGTTGAACTTATTCTTCATTCTTAACTAAAGAGCTGTAATGTTGCAATCCATAAGTTCTTTAGTTAATAAGTGATTATGAACCCCTTGCACATTCTATCACATTCTATAGATTTCTTCTCCTAGGTACCCTCATAGCTACCCTTCTTTTTCACTTCAATCAAAATTAAGGAAAATGAAATGAAAAGTATTAAAAAATGATCAAGAAAGTAAGAGACCATCTCTTTCTTACTGAGAATCAAACAAAGCCTTGAGAACTTAAACTTTGCTGGTTTCGCATCATATTTTCTTCAATGAATAATTATCATGACCACATTTGACTTCATTACTACTTTTTTTTCTGAAAAGTAGCAGCACTGAACTACAAGGCCCACAAATGTTGGGTTTCATGAAGAATTTTTTCAAACAGTCAATCTTTTCCAAAACTGGAGATCACCAAAACTTCAAATAATGCATTAATTTCATTTAATGTTCCACAAAATAGCTTTTTACAGTTTCCATCTAAACCTAAAAATTCTCTTGATTTGTTTTGAAAAATAGGTCTAAAAAGTCAGTGTGTTTGGAATGGGGGGGTTTCATGGAATTTTGATATGTTCCACACTACCATCTCCTTCTTACAAGTTTCCAACTAGCTAATAAGGATCATCTAAATTTTCCCCACTTTCCATTTCTATATCAAACCAAACAGAAAAATAGAATCATTTCCTCTCAATTCCAATTAGTACCAAACATATTTTTGATAAGTAATTAGTACCAAACATATAAAAAGGGAATTCCTAAAAAATCCATTCCTCTCCTTTTCCTTTTTGAAATCTCATTTCTAAAAGAATTTGGTTTTGAACACAGTTTATGCATTAAACATCTGCTATAACTAAATTGGGTTTCTTCCATTTGTCTCAAACCAAACCAACCTACAAAGCAAGGATCAAGATTCAATGTTCTATTGTTTTCTTTCTCTAAGTTTTCTCACCAATCATACAAATAACTACACAGTTCATCAATTGGGTTACCCTTTTTAGGTCATTTCACAATGCCTATTGTTTCTTCTAAAATCATGAATTCAGAATTTGTGAATTTGTCTTTTGATCTTCATCTTGAATTCTATAGCTATTTTATGTATTTCCCAATATTAGAATATACAGCAATAATAGGAACCTCATTGAGTCGAATAAATTGATGACAAACATATCAGGAAACAAAGAAAGAAATCAAAGTGAAGCAAAGGTATTGATTTAGGGTTCAAAGAGTTCTGACCTTGAAATCCAATGTTTAGACCTCGTGAATCTTCCTGAATCGTAAGAAGTAAACTAAGCTTAGCGAGATCAGACAGAAGGGAAAGGGTTTCGTAGTGCAGGAGGTGGGTTGAGAGAGATCATTGATGGGAAAGAACGGGAAAGGGAGAAAGAGAGGGAAAAAGAAAGAGAGTCACCTGAGTTGGCAGGAACACACCTTGCCTAGCAATGAAGGTTGGCTACCTGTGGAGAGCCAAAACGAGAATGAGCAAAATGCCTCACCATTTGCCTCATGCGTTGGAGCCCTAGAAATGCAGCTTCAATAGGCAAAATGCCTAATTCTCTCCATTTGCCTCATGCGTTGGAGATGCTCACTGATAACCTCCTTCCCTACTGCTCATGACCATACTCTCCACCCTCTTCTTCTGTCCACCGCCTGTAATCCTAAATGTTTAATTATTTATTATAATTTTTAACATTTTATTTTAATTATATTGGAGATCACTCTTAATCTTAAATTTTTAATTATTTATTATAATTCCTAACATGTTAATCTAATTTTAATTTAATTATATTTTAGATAAATTCTTGATTATTATTTATTTATATTTTTATTCAATTATATTTTAAATTAGTTCTTAATTATATTTTATATTTTAGATCAATCCTTAATTATATTTTAATTAACATATCAATTCAATTTTATATTTTGAGAAAATGATTTATTTTTTTAGAAAACCAAACCTATTCTGAAAATGGTATGTGATACACATTCCATTAGTTTGAATGAAAAAATTAACGATGACATTTTAGTCCAAAATTACATTAGGGCTTTCTAACTATATTTGAATAATAAAAAGTAAAATTATAGCGATCCCGGTTTTCCCTCCATTGTTCATTGTATTCTGGACTTGGGTTTCGTCATGGTTGTTGTTGTCCTTATCTTGTTTCCGTCCTTTAAATTCTTTGTATTTGAGTTTTGGGATGTGTTGGGCCGGTTTGAAACAGGTTGGATGTGATTTGAAATAAATAGTTGCTGCCCAGATTTTGGTTTCTTCGCTCGAGCGAGGCTTTTGTCGCTCGAGCGAGCTTTGGGTTTTAGTTCCTTCGCTCGAGCCAAGGTTCCTTCGCTAGAGCGAGCTTTGAGTGGTGTGTCTCTTGGCTCGAGCGAGCACTCTTGCGCTCGAGCATGCGTCTACGTCTCTTTTTGACCTGAAGGTTGTGTTTGTTCGCTCGAGTGAGCTTTCCTTCGCTCGAGCGAGCGAGGACTATGTTTTGAGTTTCTTCGCTCGAGCGAGCACTCTTGCGCTCGAGCATGCTTCTGGGTTGCAAACCTGAAGCTTCGCATTGTTCGCTCGAGCGACACTTCTTGCGCTCGAGCGAGGTTCTTTTGTGTCTGGTCGCTCGAGCGACCACTCCTTCGCTCGAGCGAGCCTCGAGTATATCAGTTCGCAGCAGCGTGTTTTTGCACACTTTTTCACTCTCTTCTTCCTTCAAACCCTAGATCTGGCACACTCTCTCTCTACAAATACACTTGGTTCTTGGGTGTCTCTACCCTAGTCTCATTGAAGAAAGGATAGAGCTTGGTGTGGACTTCGTTTTGATTCGAAAAAGTTGAGCTTTGGAGCACCTTGAGTTTCTTCCTCCTTCTCCTTTGAGCTCCTAAATTTGAGGTAGGGATGATCTACTCCTTCTTATGATTTTTGGCATAAACATTGGTTATTTTGTATAAATGGTAGAATATGGGAGTTTTGGGAAGTTGGGGTTGAAACTTGAATTATTGAAAAGAGGTGTTTTCCATGTTTGGACTTATATGTATGTAAGACTTGAAATTGGGGTTGTTTATGTAATATGAGTGAAATTGGCCTTGGGGGCAATGTTTGAGAATAAGGGGATTAAAGCTCTAATTGAAATTGAATAATTAATTTGTATAATTAATTTGGGAAAGTTATGGAAATATGAAATTGAGTTGAAAGTTATGAAATTGGGAAGTTATGAGAATGAATGGTGTAGTTGGATTGATTTATCACTCACCTATGAAAATGTTGGTAATTTATTGTTTGATATATTTATTTATCTGTTTAGAAATAACTGCTTTGGGCTATCGGTGGAGGATAGTCTTGATTGTTGTAGACATTGCATGATGATTAGGTGAATTAAAACTAATAACTGAGTTATGTCATTGAATATGACTGTTGAATTAACACATTGAATATGTGTCTGGATTGATCATTGTATATGATAAAGCGTTTAAATACATTGCATATGTATCTTGTTTAGGAGGAGATAGGGGATATACTCTATGGTTTGGGAGGAGATAGGGGATGTACTCTCACACCTGTTCTGGAGGAGATAGGGGATGGACTCCGTTGATAACTAAGTTAGCCGGAGTGTCCAGTGTGAAAGTCCCGAAACCTTAATTACGTTTGCATAACGTAGATGATTGAAGTATTGAAGTATTGATAATATGAGTTGTAGTCTCATTTGAATTGATTATGATTGAAGTATTGATAATATGAGTTGTAGTCTCACTTTGAACTGTTTGGATAAACAATGAACCATATCTATGAATTGGTTTGGATAATGAAACAAAAAGGGATTAAAATATGGTTGTGAATATGAATTGGTTATGGAAGAAATGTACATTGGTTTATATGAGTTAAATATTTATCAAATGCTAATGTTTTAGTTAATTCTCATATTATGTTTAGCGTATCTCTACTGGGCTTTAGCTCACCCTATATGGGACATCATTTTCAGGTACAGGTGATATGCCGCCTCCAAGGATGTAGCTTGGGAGGTTTAGAAGCTGATGGCTTATTTTTGTAGTTACCTTTTTGTATTGCATGTACTTCAAACCAAAGGCTTAATATGTTAAGAGTTAGAACTCTCTTTTGTTGTAACCAAGTGTTGGCTTGGAAAGTTGTAAGCCCATGGGGCATTTACTTTTATTGTCAACATATGATATTTTATACTGAATACTCTGATAAATAAAAAGATGTTTTATTCTCTTATGTCTATGGATGTCATGAATGATTGATTTATATGTATCTTTTTGAAGGCGTTACAAAAATACTCTAGTCTTAAATCACAAGAGGTAAAATGAATTTAATCCTAAAAAAATTCAAATATAGTAGTGGATTTTTAAAATAATTAACTATGACAATAGTTCTTTTAGTTTAAATGGTAAATTGTAAATACATCCCTCAAGGTTTATTTAAAATGCAAATTGTCCTCTGTAATTTTAAAATTACATCCCACTCTTTGAAGTTTCCAATTTCATAACAAATGGCCCTTTTCATAAATAAATAATCAAATCAATTAACAATTTTTAATGATGTCAAAAATTTATTTCAATTAATAATTCATGTAATTCTATTATTGTATATGAGAATAATTAAGAATTTTTTTCAGTTAAGTTTTTCAAATAAAAATTCTAACAAAAGGATATATTATAATTTTTCAAATCACATAAGATAATTTATATTTTAAGTAAATCTCAAATGACGTATTTGTAATTTACCCTATTTTAAAATAAGATGACTTAAAGTTGTCCCATTATTAGGTAAATAATTGCATGTATAATTTTATGGAAAAATATCACATCAGCGATATTTTCAAAAACTAATTACAAATTAATGATAAATTTTACAAATAGTAATAGTTAAAATTATAAAAAATTTCATTAACATATATAATTTTTTTTTCAAATTTCCATTCCCCCTGATTTTATTTGCATATCATATTTTATAGTAGCAGTTGACATTTCTAAGTTGTTTCTTTTACAACTAATAAAATTGGGAAGCCGTCAAACTGATCTGGTGAATGAAGTTGCGAAGGCTAAACTCAATTGGGGCTTGGCTACTGATAAGAACTCAGCTTTGGGCTATTAGAAGTGGGCTAAACACCTCCTTTTCGGTCATGGGCCTCTTAAAAGTGCTGTCATAGGCCCTCTTACTAGAGATGAGGATAAGAAAACTGTTAAAGACCTTTGGAAGAACAACACTGGCAATTTGAGGAAGTTGTTTCATATCCTACCTTTGCACATTCATCAGGCTTTTTTCTAGTGTCTCCCCTCAATGGTTTGGTAGTCATTCCAATCCGATCACATCAGTTGGAAATTCACTGCAGATAAGGATGTTTCAACAGCAAATCTGCTTATTTGCTTTGCAGAAATTTCACTCCCTCAAATCCTTGTTCCAACTGCAACTGGGTCTGGAACATTAATGCTACCCCTAGAATTCACCACTTCTTTTGGTTAGTCATCCACCAATGGCTCAGTACCAAATCTGTTCTTTCCAGCGTAAGATAGTGAATGATGACCACCTCTGTTGTGTTTGTGGCACCTACACTAAAACCACCTACCATGTGCTTAGAGAGTGTAAAGTAGCCAAAGATTTATAGGATGCTGTGGGCATCCCCTCCTCTGTTGTACAGTCCTCAATCTAGAGGTTTGGGTGAAAGCCAATTGCTCCTCCAGAGTTTGCCACCCCAATTGAGTAGAAGATTCTATTTGAACTCAAAATATATCTCAGTACGCCTTATTCAAATTCATAAATTTTAATTCATATTATATCTTAATACGAATTTACTATTAAAGACAACACATATTAAACCCTAAAATAAATTTTTTTTCTACTCATAGTATACCCTAATCAATTATTCATCTGTATTTTTTTCTTCAAGAAATCAAAGTTATTTCTTCTTCTTCTTCATCTTCATCTTCATCTTCTTCTTCTTCTTTCTCCCTCCAAAAACTTCAATCCATCCTATTAAAAACTCACCATTATATGCATATACACTTAAAAAGTATAATATTTGTAAAACAATACAGAAAAAAATTCAAAAAAAGCGGTAAGCCTAGCAAGGTAGCAGAGCGTTTCCCATTCAAGTATTTTATCAAACACATAGTAATCAACAAATTGGAATAGCAAAACAGCAATAAAAGAAAGAGATATAAAAAACCAGAGGCAAGGCAATATGCTATGCAAAGTACAAGTGATCAGTCATTTTAGCAATGTTCAAAGCAATTTTATTATTTTTTTTAAGTTTTGATTTATAAAACCAAACTATATTACTTCATGATTAGATGAGAATTTTGAGATATAAACAAAATTGAGCCCCTTTTTTTATATCGGGTGCGTTTGCGATTCAAATTAGGTCTTCCATCAACATATAAGGCATTATTTATCCCAGAAAGAAAATTAAACAACAGAGAAGAGAGAGAGAAAAAACCTAGACATACGATGTCGTCGAGCTAGAGACAAAGGGGATTGAAAGATCGACCGAAATGAAGGACGAGAAACTTGTCGATGGTGTCTCTGATTATGGAGTCTATCTTTAGTTTTTTTTTTTAATTTGTTTATTATTTATTATTTAGATTTACCTTAAGGGTAATTTGAGAAAAATAATAGGGTGTAATGAGAGTAAAATAAAATTTTAAATAATTAAACAAAATATACTTAAAAATTAAGAGTACTTAATGATTTTTTAAATGTAAATAGAATCTTCCGTTCAGATTCAACTATTTTATGGTAAGGGACGAAAATTAAATTCTAAGCCACATCTTACTTTCTGTGTGCTCGTCCATAGCCATTCAATACATTTACCAAATTTTGAACTTATGATCCAATAAACAAAAACTGAATGTTTGTTCCAAACAAAATTATTAACTTTTTATTTTAATTGATTTGTTTTTTACTTAATATATAAATTTATTGGGTGGACTTGAATTGTAATTAAATTTTAAAACTGGGCTTGAACTAGATTTTAGGTCCAATGTTGGCACGAGCCAGGTTTAGGCCCAAAAATTTCTTTTTGTTTCCAAGCATTTAGACCTGGGCCAAACCCGACCCAAACAATGTTTTTTGAGCCGAATGACTCAACTCTAACAATTCTAATTTTCATTGGAGTTCTTAGTTCTATAACAATTCTAACATATTTTCCTTCATTCCTCTTCAAAAGTTCACCATCGATTAATTTCTCATAGAAAGAAGTATTTACTTACATAACTTATATACATTATCTTTCATGAAAATAATGTAGTGATGACATTTATATAATTAAAAATTATATTGATGGATTCGTCGTATTAAAATAATAAATTCACAATTTAATCACACCATTTTATATAAATTTACTTCATTTCATACGCAGGCATGGGATCCTTTGTCTTTTCTTTTTTTATTTTTTTCTTATCTTAATGCATTTTTAATTATTATATTATGTCTTGAAATACATATAATTTGACAAATTCTTTTTTTTTATAATCTAATAACGAGGAATATATTAAGACAAAATGTCAAAAAGTTTGAGGACTAACATATTACAACCCACTAGGAAGTGTTGTTGTACTTAGTGCATCTCTAGTAAATTTGTCAAACTTATTTTAGTGGTGTTTTGAAAAGTTGATAAAAAATTAATTTTTTAATTTTTTTAGTGATTTTTTTGATAAAAATTTGGATTCTTTTGGATAAAAAAAATTGATTTTTTTGAACTAAAAAAATTAAAAAGTTAAAAAACTGATTTTTTTTTCCTTTTCCGAAGTGCCCCTTATTGATAGTATCAGCCAGTACCTAACAATAACAGCTAGCACTATCTTTTTTGCTCCAATAGTATTGTTGACTTGTTAACTATGGAGAATTTGTTAACATTCACTTGGGGTGAGCATGGTTCGGATTGGATCGAATTGGAGTAACACTAGGATCAATCCGTTATCTACGGTTCTTGAAAAATTGGAATTAATCCAATCCGTTTAAATCATGGAACCAATCTGAACCAATCCATTTAAATACGGATTGGATCGGTTTAGAACCACGGATTCACATAATTAAATAACAAAAAAATATATATAACACTTTAATTTCATAAAAATATAAACATAGCACTATATTAGTTCCACAATAGCAACATCTATTTCTATAATAGCGACATACTGTGCTAGAATTTAAACAATCCTGAGAAAACTGGTTTCACCATAAGTATTTAGACCATTACAAATTAATATTAAAAACTAACAAACAAAAGTAATAAAAGAAGATATTATACGGTTTTAGGTTTGAGTTTAGATTTTATATAGAATAAAAGAAGATACTATGAGGGAGGATGTATAATAAAAATATATACTATTTGTATACGGTCCGGATCGGTTCCAATCCGGAACCATGGGGTTCAATCCGGAACCAATCCGTGTACTTTTTTTTTTTTTCTCTTTTTGGTCGAATGTGTATCTTATTTTGGGTATCTCCCTCTCACTCTAAACCTTATTTTCCTCCTCTATCTCTCTAGAAAACCTTTCCAAACACCCAAAACACTTTGATTCTTGCACATCTTGAGTTAAAATCATCATCTCTCTCTCTAATCTTGAAGATCTAGGGCTAGGGCTCTTCTTGGTGTGGTTGAAATTGAAGAACTTTCCAATCAAAGCTAGGGTTTCACCTTCTTTCTTCATCAAGCTTGAGGTAGGGACATTCTTGAGTTATATATACAAGTTTTTGCTATCTTGATGATGATTTTAAGAGTTTTCTTCTAGTGTTTTGTTGATTTCAAACTTTGTGATTCAAAAATGTAGAGAGCTTTGAATGTGGCTTTGTATCTCTTGTCTTTTACTACTTCTTGAGGGTTTCCCTCTATTAAACTCATGAAAGTTAGTTGATGGAGTTTTTCTTGAAAAGTAAGGAAGGTTTGTTTTTAATGGAAACCCTAGAAATGGGGATTTTGAAAAAAAAATGGAAACCCTAGAAATTATTGGTTTTCTTGTGTCTAGGAGATGAATGAGAACCGGTTTCATCAAATGTTTAGCAAAATGGCAATTTACTTGATGTTTGAGAAAGGAGGTGTCATTTTAACACTATCATTAACACTTGAATATGTAATGTTATGAATAGAAATTGTGGTACACCCTGGTTTATGAGAATTGTAATCGTTGGAGATTAATATTTGGGAACATCATATGAAATCTTATGGGAACTTGACTGTTGAGACTTGCGAAATGAGAAATTGTGAAAATGTGTTTATTGACATATGGTGGTTTTGTGAAGGAATATTGAAAGGGGTGATTGTGAAAGTAATTATGAATATTGTCTTTTGAGATATTTTGAAATAAAGAAATGCTATGAGTTAGTGATTATTGGCATTCGCCTTTCAATTGAATTTTTATCATTATTGTACATCTCAACATGTGTTACAAAATATTTACTTTGAGAAAGGTTATATTGTAATGAGAACTATGGTAATGTGAATGGGGTAAATACGTGGTACGTCTGGATAGGGGGTGTAGTTGAACTTCATAAGTTGGCCTGAGTGTCCATGATGAAAGATTAGAAAACTGCGCGGATAGGTGTCGAGCCGTCTGGTTAGTACCGGTAAAAATGACAGTTTGGTAGTACTTGTAGATTTGACTTGCAGACACCAGCTTAAGGATTACCAGTGTCGTATTTACCGCCCCTTTTGATTAAAAATTGAAAGTTTTGAAATAAGTTGAGATGGCTCATTTATTGATAGATGGTAATCTTTAAAAGAGCATGATATGGATTTGCTTTAAAAAGGTGCATGGCATGGCATTGACATATGCATTTTAATGTTGAGGGAATTAGCATAACTGTATATACTTTGTGAGAATTCTCTATTGGACTATGTGCTCACCCCTATGGGATTTTGGTGCAGGTAAAGATGTGATGATCCTGCCAAATTGAGGGTATGGATATGTTCTTGTGAAGAGTAGGTTACTCTTTATTTTGTTGTAAATTTTTGTAAAGCCAAGGGCTAACGTGTATGGGTCTGAGAGACCATTTTGTGTAACCAGGCTAATGCCTTGGAACTTGTAAGCCCTTAAGGGCCTTATTCATTTTGATTTAATGATTTTACATGCTATAGATTCATGTACTAGTTTGTCAATGAATGTATAATCGCATGTGAGATTATTTTGGTAAAACATTTGGAATTATGTAATGGAGTGTGGTTATTATTCTATTTTTGAAAGTGGGTGATGTTGTAGATATGTTAGTATTATTTTGGGGCGTTACAGCCCTCAATCTCCTAAATATTTATTTGGCATAGATGAATGGAATTGATGATAAAAAAGTGAAATTGGATAGATATTAATATGGATGGTGGAGTTGGATATGTATAATCGCTCACATCTTAAATTTTGGATAGTTTATTTGTATTGGAGAGTGTATATCTGTTTTGGGCTATTGGTGGATGATAGTTATGATTGTTGTAGAAATTGCATAAGGATTAGGTGAATTAAAACTAATTTCTCATCCACGTGTATTGAACAATTGTTGCTCATTTAATACTTTGTAAATGTATGTGATCTTGAGAAAAAAATAGGGGAATGTTGAAAAGAGATGTGTATTACCAAATTAAGTTAGCCTGTGTGTCAGGGTGAAAGTCCCGAAAAACACACGTATACATGGGTGTCGATTCCCGCAGACGAAATATGCGTAAAATGGCAATGGTTGTGCTTGTAGAGCCTACGTTTACATGTGTCCCATTTGACGGTTTTCCGCGGACGAAATTTCCGTGAAAGGTTGTATTGGTTTTGGAGATTTACCCATTTTATTTATTATCATTTTGGTTTTGGAAAGAAATTATTTTAAAATGGTTTTAGCAATGTAATTGTTGTTGGTTAACGATGTATTCGTATTGGAATTGGCAATGTATTTGCTAGTTGGTATTGAAATACCTGAATTGGCTTTGGAAATAGATTTTATATCAGACTAATGTTTTGAATTCAGAAAACGTTTTGAATAAATGAATGGTTTGGAAACTAGGAAGAAAGGATTTTATTGAGAAAGCAAGTGGATTTGAGAATGCATTTGGGCATATTATATATGTATGTATTGCATTCATGATCAGTTGCACTAATGAAGCATATATATAGTTTTTGAAATATTTCTTACCGGGCTTTATGCTCACCCTACGTGGCTGAAAATATTTTTCAAGTATGCTTATGCGGATGTGTACTGAGACATTGAAGTTGTGTTTGGAACTGTGTAGGGTGGTTCCTTTATTTGTCAGCCAAGGGCCATATATGTATTTGTTGGTCATGTGTCATTCTTGTAAGGGTTACACCCTTTGTATATGATGTAAGCCTTTAGGCATTGTAATTTGATTTATGACATCTTTGAAAGTTTTTGTTACAACGCATCCATTTGACTTAGATGTTGTATCTAAGAGTGTATAAAATTGGAATAACACATGTACTGTATACTTATATTATATACATCTGCATGAGTGTTGATAGTGATTGTCTATCGTTGGGTGGTTTACTCACATGGGCCGGACCTCGTAAATCTAGGGCGTGACACTAATCACCTTCCTCTTCTAAAATAACCTTAAAACCCTACATTCTTTATTCATCACTCTCACAATATTCCCCACAAGCTACCTACTGCTTTTATTCTTTTTTCAGGATTGTCTCTCCCTCTCGGCCATCATCAAGTATGTTTTGTTTTGTTTTGTTTTGTGTTCAGTGTATGTATTTTGCATGTTGGTTTGTTTGTCTCTTACAACATCTATTATATGTTAAATTAATATTTTTGGTTTTCTACCATAATTTTTATTTTTTTATTTTTAAAGGTCAACAATTTTTTTTTAAATGCTTAATACGCAATATATGGTTTAGATATTTCAAAAGCAACTTGGTAATGAGGCCTATCTCGCCCACATTCATCACAATCTCAGTCCCAAAAGTTGAGTAAAATTTTGAAAGATTCATTATTTTAGTATGGATGCTCATAGTTCAATAATTTATTTATTTATAGTATTTTTGTTCTTTTTTATTGGTTTTGAAAAATCTAAATTCCTGAGATATTGATTTATGATTATGTTTCAATTTAAAACAAATAACAATCCCAATTAAACAATCAAGACAAATCGGTACAACGATTTAACGTGAAAAAAATCACAATTGAAGCATCTCCAATTGTGAAAAAAACTCATAGGCGAAAACTACAAAACAATCCACTAAGAAGATAAAAACGAATTACACATGAGTACTCTCAATTACCTAGTGAGTAGCACGAATTGAACTGACCCTAATGTGCCTCTTCCACCACCGTCTTCACCCCAGAAATGTCTTGCCCAACGTTAAATCCACAACGTCAATGTCGAATCCACGACGATGAGCTACTTGGGAATCCATCAAAGTTTCAGGCCCAAGTTCCCTGAAATCCACTAAAGAACACCTTTCTCTTTTGTGAATGTAATAGAAAAACAACCCCTTGATGAATTCAATATGAAATTTGTAGATTCATTGATCGCTCTCAAATTATTAAGGAAATACTTATAAAACACCCTCCAATATACCATACATTGGTTTTTCTTTTTCCCCAAAAGTCTAGATAGGTTAAACCCTAAAAACAACGAACGTCACATTTTATAGAAAACAGGATCGCAAACATTGCTCGAGCGTACACTTCACCACTCGTGCAGTGTGGGTAAAGGCGGTGTGGAACATATAGGCCGATCACTCGAATGCAACTTCCACCGCTCGAGCGGTAAAACTTGCTTCCTAGAAGTTCAGGCGCTTTACAAAAGTACATGTCATTCACCGTTCTAGCACACAAATGACTGCTCGAGTTGTCAAACCACGGCGATGCCCCTTGACTCCACCTAAGCACTGCCCCCTAGACTCCTATGAGCTAACCGGGCAGCTCGATAGCCGCACATGGTCAGCGAAATGGCAAACATAAAAACCTCAAGATTACAAACTCCTCTATATAGACACAATTCGGGTTAGATTCGTATCTAAATACTCACATCCTCACTGAAATAAAATAAATAAATAAATAAATAAATAACGAATAAAATTACAATTGAAATGAATTTTTTTAAACGGGATTGCCAATTACAAAAGCGTAACAGTTTTGTTTCATACTTATTAGTTATTCCGTCCTAAACTTGATCCTGCAAAATTTTTAAATTTTAAGCTTGCTCAATTAAACTACTGCTACTATTATTATTATTATTATTAATTTATTTAATGGGAATGCCTATAGTACATTAATACATAAATAATGAGCCTCATTATTTATGTATATTATCAATGTTGTGGAGATATCACACGATAAATAAAAAAATATTGTTTTTAATATTATTATTATTATTATATTCATTTTTTTTTAAATGTTAAAAAAATTTATGTTCATTGTTCATTTTGTAGATGAGAAGTCAAAAATAAATTTTAACCATATATATGTTATATCTAATTTTATATTTAAAATGAATGTTCAAATGAAATTTAAAAATATTTAAATGAAAAATACAAAGGAAAATTTTAACTATAAATTATAATTATCAAATGATCTAATTCTATTGAAAAAATAGATAATTGATCAAATTTAAATTTATAATTATGAAATATTTTAAAATTAATAAATCACTTTTTTATTTAGCTTCTAGCTTGATTTGTTCTTAAATAATTTTTTAGGTGTAAATATACCTTAATATTGATACAATAAATATTATTACAAGTATTTTAAGAATAACTATATAATTTCTTAATTAAAGTTTAAAATTGTTAATAAATGTACCAAATAAATATGTGCATATTTTTTATTTTTGTTATAAAAAATATTTTAAAATATATTTATCAATTAAAAATTAAATAAGTAAGCATGGAATTGACATGAACTAAGACAAATGTGATTTACTGCTATTATATGATAAATTAAAATTACAAAATTCATAATATGAAATGAATTTTTGTTATATCAAAAGTATAATTTATACCAATTAAATTATGACGTGTATTTTTTATTAAGAACTTAGAGCACGCAATTAATGACACAAGAATAAAAAATAAAAATAAAAAGGGATTTTTTTTAAAGGTCCTTGGCAGTATGATTTTATAGCATAAAGGACACCCAATATTTTCATAATGTCTAAGGTCCCTTAATATCAATGCAGAGAAAATTCGATCTAGAGAATTTCTCTGGACACATTTCAGAGAAAATTCTAAATTTGTCTGAGTTTTTGTGAATTTTTGTAGGCTAGAAGGGAATTTTCACTGACTTTTGTGAATTTCTCTAGGTTGGAAGGTAATTTCTCTGGACTGAGAGAATTTCTCTGGGGCAGTTTATCAAATCAATAGAATAGCAGATTCAACTCTACCTATTTTGTCATAGAGAAAATCTCAACAGAGAAATTCTGAGAAGAATTTCTCTGGATTTTTTAGAGAAATTTTGAAAATTTCTCTGACTTTCCCCTAACCTTCCCATTCTCTAGATAAATTTTTGGAAATTTCTCTGGCCTTCCCTCTCTCCAGAGAAATTCCCCCTCCTATTTACACAATAATCACATATACAAACCAGAGAAATTTAGTCTATCTTAGAGAAATTTAGTCAAACTCAGAGAAAATCGCCCTCCACCCAGAGAAATTGATCACCAAAAAAAACAGGGCAATTGTCTTTTTGAATATGAGATTGACTATTCAAATGATCACCAAAAAAAATTAAAAAATTATGAATAAACAGATTCATTGTAATATCCAACATGTTCAGAAAATCAAAATTCAAAAGAGAGAAAGAGAGAGAGAGATGAAACTAGTTTATGGTTCAATAGAACACTTGAGTTTTGAGGCGAAACAATGTTTCTCAGCAAATTCAACGCCATCAATCCACCGAATAATTTCTCGTTGAAGAAAATCTGAGCCTACTCTCTATCTCTCTCTCTCTATATATATATATATATATATATCAAGAGGCCCAGCTTCTTCTTCCTCAAGCAGCTCTGCTTCGGGTTTCCTCCAGCCGTTGCTACTCTATGCAACACTATCATATAGTTCCACTTGCTTGCCCTTTGTTCTGCTCCAGAAGTCCAAGCAAAGTTAAGTTGTCGCAATGACACGAGTTTGCATTCTCTCCACAGAACAAAGACTGGAGTCTCTGATTGATCAAATCAGAATTTCTTGTTCAAGACTTGCTCAGTTAAAAAGTCATTACTATACCTTGAAATATCTTCCTCAACTCCATATCTGAAACTAGAATTCTGACAGGTTGACATGCCTCTCCGACGAGCTTCTCATCAGAATCCTCTCCAAACTCCCCCAATCTCAGAGAAATTTGATTTTTCTAGTCTCCAAATGGTGGTTGAATCTCCAAGGCCGTCTTGTTCGATCCCTGAAGCTTCTTGATTGGAACTTCCTCATATCGGGTCGATTATTTGCTCGATTCCCAAATCTAACGGAGATTTCATGCCTCTGTAGTATCGGAAAGAGAAAACCCTAGGTTTCGTCAACGAACTGAACGGCGACGGTCTTTTGCTCCAGAATCCTCCTCCCGGCCGATATCTCCACGGCGACGCCGTCGCCGGCTCCATAACTAACCTTTCCGATCCTAAATTTCGCTCGAATCCGAAAGAGTACGATCGCTTCAGCAAGAAATCGCGGCCGTTGAATCGGTCCTCCGACTGGTTATTCGACGGTTCCTGTGTGATCTCTCCGACGGCTGTGTCCGATTCCGGTGGAGCTTCTTCCAACGGTTCCAGAATTGTGCTCTCGATGATTATTCGTTCATCTGTATTTTCTTCCAGTAAATTGGCTTAAAATTTGACAGCCGAGATCATTCATTTTAGGCCGACATGCTTTCCCTAAAAAATCGAGATTTTTAAGGACCTTCTCACGCGCATGAGCTGTCATGCACTTCAACCCAAACGTTTTAGCTACGCATTTCCTTCTTACTGGTCCGTACACGTGACGCGCCTGTTAGCCGCCTCTTTCTTCATGTGCGCTGTCTGACGCCCTCATTCTTCTAGGCGTATTGATTGCTTTTGCCACCGTTTCTGTTTAATCAAAAACTTTTTCCCTTTTTTCCGTCTCTTCACTTTTTCATTCGAATCTCCTGCTATTTCTCTCTAGCTTTCGAAACCCTCCACCGCTCAAGCTTCCAAAGCTCTGCAACCTTCTCCGTTCGCCCCTTCCGACGAGATTTCCAACGGTCTTCTGCTCCTGCAACCGTCGTAGGACATCGGCAAATCCCTTTCCGGCTTCCCTTTTTCTGGTAAGCTACTGTTCTTTTCGTTTTCATTTCCCTGATGTTTTTTCTTTCTCGCTATCGCCATTATTGTACTTTTTTGCTGTCGCCATTGTTGTACTGTTTTAAGCTTTTTTAATTCATAAATCGTACATCTGAATGCATTCATCCATGATTTTGCCTTAGCCCATATTTTGAACACACACACTGTCTCGCCACTTCTTCGCACTTTTGCCACTGTTCTTGGCCATATACTCTTGTATTCTTCATGTTCTTGATAGCCCATCTCAATTCTTGTTTTTGAAACTTCGTTTTTGTTTTTTGCATCTTTTCCAGATTCTTGCTTTCAATCCGTGTTTCCATAGATTTAGGTCTGGGATTTGTCTGTAGGACCCATAACTTAGGAAAAAACTGAAACCTGCACCTACCTTATTGTTTGCCGAGGTCCCAATAACCTTTCAAAAACATCTTCTGAAACTCACCTTCTAAGATTAAGCCGATATTATGGGTATGTGGAAACATAGGGTAAACACCCCCTCCAAACTAGAATACTTTAGACAGGAGTTTGAGATCCCAGCCGACGTCCATTTGAGGTTGGCTAGGGATGATGACTCCATCATGCCCACTGCCGACTCCATGCCTTTCCCCGTAGTCGCCTTTATCGAGTGTGGACTTCGGCTTCCACTAAACATTCTGTTTCGTGAGGTCCTCCATTACTATAAGTTGAACCCTATGCAACTGGCCATTAATTCTTACTGAGTGATTAATGGTATTATAGCCCTAGCTAAACAGGAAAACGCTAGGATCACCCTTGCCGACATCCAATACTGTTATACCATGTGTGGCCTTAACTTGAAAGAAAAAGGCTACATTTATTACCTTAAGCCGAGGTCCACAGTATTCAAAATTGTAGCCGACCTCCCAGACTCCAACAAGGGAGCTGGTGACGATTATTTCATTACCTCGGGGAACTGGGAGTTTGCCCCAGATGAAGACCTCCATCTCTTCCCTCTCTCACGATCAATCTTTATAGAAGGTAATAGTAAGAGCCCTGCATTCATACTTGTTTACTTTTAAAGTCTTGTATACTTTATCTGTTTCTTAATGTCTGCTTTGTCTTCGCTTTTGCAGTTCTTCCTCAGCCGCCAAAAAACTTTCGCCAATCCTTTGTTCCAGCAAGGATTTAAAGAAATTACTGGACCTGCCAGTTCAGAAGCGAAAGGCACCCTTGCTTCCCAACTTCATCCCAACATACAAATCAGTTCTCCCCTACGTCCCCAGGAAAAAGAAGAAGAAGAGCTTATCTCCTCCCTCTACTACAACTCTTCCAGTTGCATCAACATCACGAACAGACCAAGGATCAACCTCAGATCCAGTAGAACAGCCGTCGACCTCAGCTCCATACCTCATTCCACCATCCCAAAGAAAGCATCGTCGACGTCTTGTTTTTACAGCCGAGATGGGTCGTGCAAAGCCAGTTGCTAAAGACCTCCTAGCCAACATTCCATTATCCATTGATGAACAACCAACACAAACCCAACCTCCAGAAAAACCAAAAAGAATTAAGAAAGCTCAACCGAAGGCGAAAGTGACTCAGGTTGAGACTGAGGACACTTTGCCAGCCCCAAAACTGGCTCCAAGTCAGAAAACTGCCTCTGTCCCTTCGAAGAGGTCTGCCGAAGTACCTCTTTCCGAATCCTCTAAATCAAAAAGGCCGAGGTCATCTGCAACGACTTCGGGGTCAAAGAAACCAAATGCCCCCTGGCCCCCGAAATCACCCTAGAGGATAAGTCCGTAATGGCAAGTGACAGCGCCGACGATATCAATGTCGGCGTTGCACTCAGTACCGCTCTACTTCTCCCAGGTGACCTGGAGCGGAACCCCCAGTATAACGAGTATGAGAACTATGCCTTAATGTTACAGTACTCTGTTCAGGTAAACGTCTTCTACTTGGTAAATTTTTCTTTCTCTTTATTTCACACTTTGAATATTCTTTAATACCTCTGTTTTCTTTCAGGCCATCCAGCATGCCCACTCTTTCTCAATGCAGTCTTTTGAGAACAGGTCGAGGCTTGCCGAGATGAAGAGGGAGGTCTCCAGCCTCTAAATGACCAACAAAGGCCTCCAGTCAAAAATGAAGAAGTTGGAAGACCAAGCTGAGGAAGCCATCAAGGCTCAGACCGAAGCCGAAGAAAAGGCTAAGGCTGCTGAGGCCATTAGAAAGGTGGCCGAATCGCAAAGGAGAGAGGCCGAGGAAAAAATGGCCCAAGCTGAAAAAGAGCTTCAGGAGGCCCTGGCCACCAAAGAAGCTGAAATCAAAGATGCAGACGAAAAGGCGTACTCACAGGGTATGGCCGACGTTACTGAGGCCTATGAAAAACAAGTGAAGGAGGCATGCAACAAAGGTTTCACCCTTGGTTGGATGTCCCTTCGTAAAAAGTTTAATGTTCCTGATGACTCTCCATTACGGAAGGCCGACGTCATTCCCTTGCCATTTCCTCCAGCCCCAACTCCAAGTGAAGATATCGGCGAATCTAATGCTGAGGATGAGGCCGAGGAGGAAGAGGATGAGGCTTTGATTAGAAAATCAAAAGATGCTGATGGGGCCAAGTCCCTTCTTCAGAATAAGCAAGTCCTAGACTTGACTTATGATGAAGAAGGCGATGAGGTTATCCAAGAAACTGTTCCCGACATCGCACCAGCCGACATCCCTTCTGAGGTCAAGACTGTTGAAGAAACTCTCCAAGAAATTGATGCCAAGATAGCGGCAGAGAAGGAGGCCGAGGTGGTATCTGATCTTCAAATTCAACAATCTGGAGGAGAGGAGTCTTAGCTTTATGTTTTTCTTTTGCTTACTTGTATTTTGTTGTTTCTTTATCTTTTTGGGAACAATGTAATCTTCTTGTATGGCTGACGTTCCCTTTTATCTTTGAATGTTAATACAACTTTTTTCTTTTATTGAATGCTTGTAATCTTGTCTTTTCTTGGCTGTTTTGTGGCTATTCTATACTTAGAATATTTTGCACGTCTTTTACATATTCTTTCCACTTTGTAAAATCTTCTCGGGGTGACACACCTCGGATACATAAACTTCTCGGTTTTAATCTTAACAAGTGCTGAATATCATGCTGGCTTAACTTGACTTGTAAATTGTCCACAAATTTGAACAAGTGTTAAGCAATACTTTTCGGTTTAACCAACTTTAAAATTGTCCACAAATTTCAACAAGTGTTAAATAATGATCTCGGCTTAACTTAACTTGTAAATTGTCCACAAATTTCAACAAGTGTTAAGTAATACTTTTCTCTTTCCTCTGCCCCCTAATGTGAGCCTGAGTTTCACTTGGGTTCGCATTATACATGTACTCCAGAGACAATGTCAAGTATCTTGAAAACAGAACTGAATCTTTATTTATTTATTTCGGCAAATGGCCAAGGAACAAAAGAATCTTAATGATAGAAAAATTTCAAATTACAAGTGTTCCAAGATCTTAGCAACTCTTTTCCCTCTTTATCTTCAAGCCGGTATGCCACATTTCCCAGTACCGAGATGATCTTGTAGGGTCCTTCCCAATTTGGGCCAAGCTTGCCCTTTCTGGGATCCTTCTTGTTGTCGACAACTTTCCTTAGGATGAGGTCACCACTCTGAAATTCTCTTGGATTGATCTTCTTGTTGTATGCTCTGGCAAGCTGTTGTTGGTATGCTGCAAGCTGAACTGTAGCTTTCTTCCTTCGTTCTTCTAGAAGATCTAGCTCTCGGGCTAAGAGAACATCATCAGTTCCGTTTTCTACCCCTTGGGTTCTGATTCCAGGGATGTCGATTTCTAGTGGAATGACTGCTTCTATGCCATAAGCCATGGCAAAGGGGTTTCCCCAGTTGATCTTCTCGGCGTAGTCCGATATGCCCAGAGTACATTGGGCAGTTCGTCTACCCATTTTTCTTTTACTGCCTGCAGCCTCTTCTTTATTCCATCCAAAATTACTTTGTTGGATGCCTCTGCTTGCTCATTGCTTTGGGGAAAACTTGGTGTTGAGAAGTAGTTCTTGATCTTGAATTCTGCACAAAAGTTCTTCATCCCCATCCTAGACGAGGATTTTCTTTAGTGCCTCTTTGCTCTTCTCGGCTGGCTCCTTGCCGACATCTTCTAGGACTTCCACGTCCTCTTCTTCAATTTCTGCCTTCTTTAGTTCTCGAACGCTGCAAGTAAACTTCATTGCTGCCATGGAGCAACTTTTTGCCTACAGCTGATCACCCCTGACTTCTTCTATCCCATGCTCTATTGGGAATCGCAACAGTTGATGCAATGTTGAAAGAACTGCCCCCATCGCATGCAACCATGGTCTTCCCAAGATGATGTTGTAAGCGGAGGGTGTGTTGATGACGGTGAATTCTGTCTTGATTTTCCTGGTGCCAGCCTGCACCTCCAAGTTTACTGCTCCCAGTGGCCATGTCGGCGTTCCATTGAACCCGACCATTGGGCCATTGGATCGTTCCATGTCATATGGATGAAGGCCGAGCTCTTTGTAACATCAGATGTACATGATGTCACAAGAGCTTCCTTGGTCAATCAGGATGTGTTTCACTTGGCACTCCCCAACTTAGAGGAATACTACCAAGGCATCATTATGCGAGTGCTGGACCATCTCTAGGTCGGCTTCAGTGAAGGTTATCATCGGTCCCTGGTACTATTCTGCCCGATGTCTTTTCTCTTCGACTTGATAGACATGTTATAGGTGTTTTACCTTCTGGGTTTCTCCTCGGATTTCGTTTTCGTTGACCTTTGAGTGGATTACGTTGATTACTCGAGATCCTCCTGCCTGTGGCTGTTGTGCTGGGGAAGGTGGGGTTGCTAGTGCTTGAGGCAATCTCGCCCGTTCTTTCCTTGTTCTGGTTTCATCAACAAGGTCTCTCAGATGCCCTTGTCTTACCAAGTCTTCCAAATATGATTTTAGGGCTCTGCAACCCTAAGTCGTATGTCCATCTGCATTGTGGTAGGAACAATGCCTACCAATGTTTCTTCCCATGAACTCTCCTGGAGTCCTTTCTGGCATTCTGAAATAGGGCTGGTTTCGAATTTGATCCAGGACTTTGGGAATTGGGATCCGGAACACGATTATTACTGCTTGTGTGGCCCTTAGTTCTGCCTCTTGCCTGCTCGTTCCATTGTTACCTTGGCCTCACTTCGGCGAGCCGTTCCCTTTCTCCTGTTTTATCTCCCTATTCGCCGATGTGTCTTCTTCGGCTCTGGCATGCTTCTCGATTCTTGCCATGAGCTCTTCCATGCTTTTTGGCAAAGTTTTTGCCAAAGATTTCCGTAGCAGACAATTGTCTTTTAGGCCATTCTTGAATGATACGACCGCTACTTCTTGATTACATTCTGGTATTCGGTTGAATACTTCATAGTATCTTTTTGCATAGGCCCTAAGGCCTTCATCCTTAGTGATTTTTAAACCCATCAGTGCGTCGACCCTCAACGGCTATAGTTTATTTTTCACAAACCTGGCCACGAACATCTCGGCCAGGCCTTCCCAAGTCTTTACGCTTCCCTTTGGTAGTTTATGGAACCAATCTGATGCAATTTCCCCGAAGGATGAGGGGAATACTTTGCAGAGCAACGGCTCGTTCCCACTATATAACGCCACTGAATTCAGGTATAGTCCAACGTGAAAGTTGGGATCTTATATATTTGGAACCTCGGCATACTGAATCTCTTTGGTGCTTCAAATTTGTCCAGTTCCACCGAGAATGGTGTCTTCGGCTTAACCGGGGAAGTTACCTCAGCTTCAGCATTCTGTTGTTTCCTCTTGAGGTAATTTCTCAAGTCTTTTTTACTCCTCCTTGGAGCTCGGCTATCTTTGGACTTCAATCTTTTCGGCACACTACTTTCAGCCTTGTGGTGGGCTCGTTTTGATCTCTCTCCATGTGTTGTGTCAAAGCAGAGCGCCTACCCTTGAACATGCCGATGTTCTTTGGGCTCTAGGTCCTTCGTGTAATACGTCCTTCAGGACTCCTCTCGTCTCGGCTCCTCTCGTCCGACTTCCCTGGAAGGTCGGTGAGAGTGCCTTCCGCTTCTGGTGTGCTGAGGGACTTCGGGGATTGTTCTTCTTCCCCTCTTCTGGGTATTAGTTGCTGGCATCGGCGTATCCTGCAGCGGGTATGGTGGCTGCATGACATTGTTTTGCATCATGAAGTTGATGACCGACTGTAGGTCTGCCAACTTGTTTGCCAATTCTTTTACTTCCTCATCCCTCCGTAGGCACCTATCCCTCCATATCTGAAGGTTATCTTCGTTATAGTACTTGTCTTGGTATGTCCTCTTCGAAGTGTCGCCCTCTTGGCCGAAGTCTTTCTCTCCGTGGCCCTGGTCATGAGTTTCTGCATTATGGTTATCTCCTTCAACGTCAAGGTCAATTGGTCTGCCACTCCCAGCGGGAGTGTCGCCCCCAATGTTTTCCTTCTGTCCGTTACTGGCCATCTATTCTCCTAAGTTTCCCACAAACGGCGCCAAATTGTGTGGGTGATTTTCCAACCACACTGCCCGCCTAGTAATCAGCTGGAAAAGCACTGGCAGAATAGATGGCTTCAGCTAACCTGTAACAGAAAGAAAAGGCTCCAGTGGTGGCTCTTCCACCCGGGGGCACTTCGACGATCAAGTCAGTATATCTCTCAAAGATAATCAAGTGTTAAACTCACAAGCTTAAGCATAAAAAGCATACCTTAGACCCATGGGGGTGCCTCTCTTTTATAGCCAACATAAATCTAGTCCCAATAGAAGCCTAACTTGTATGGACTCAGGATTACTGCTAATCTTGGACTCCTAGTAAGATTAGGATAAACTCTCTAAGAGTCTTATCTTAATACAAACTGAAGTCTTCTCTCATTTTAAGACTCTTGTCCCTCATCCAGGTTGAGTTCCCTTTTCATTCTAGGACTCTTGTCCCTTATCCACTTATCTCAAATTCCGATATCTTCAGAGATAACCTCGGCCTTGCCGAGATAACCTCGGCGTCACAACCAGGACACGTGGCACCTCGGCTGACACGTCGGCGTCACCTTACCACGTGTTGATATTCAGAAAATACATCCCCACAGCCACTAGTGTTAGTGTTTCGCATATGGTTTGACAAGGAAACTCAGTGACTCATCGTCGTCTTGCTGGGAATTTGATAATGTAAAGTGTATGGATTGAGAAGATTCCTCATTTATGCCAAACGGTGGAATTAGAGGCATCTAGCCATTCTCCAAAAAATAAAAACAAAAAAACCATAGTAAAGCATAAGATGCAGAAGCATATAACAATACCAATTGGGTTTTCTAATAGAAATTTATGCTTGATTGAGAATTACAGCTCTAGTTTTCTTCAATTCTTTGCACATGTCATTTTCAGATGTTTTATATTACTAGTTTGTGATGCACATGGCGTATGAATTAATTTATAAACAAAGCATAGGTCATTATTTAGATTATTTTCTCAGATAATTTTATATTAATATATTAATATGGGTTTCTGTTTTATATAGTGATTTTGTGTGTAGCTTACAATGTTGTAAATGTAGTTAATTTTGCTAGCACAATCACTCTAAAGGAGAAATAAGTTAAAATACAGGTTTCTCTAGGATGGGTTGCCCCATTCTAGGCTAAAATAATCAATAAAATAAAACATTTCATCACATCACTTTCTCTACTTTTTTTACACATTTTTTTGTAAAAAACCAAATAGTCAACTAAAATAGTTTATTTCCAAACAGGATAATCATTTATGGATCTCAAATTCTTTAGAAGTGAAGTAAATCTTTAGTTTTTCTTTTTTAATTTTCCAAACACTTGGTAAATTTACAATTTTTTTTTTTTGGGTGATAATATTAAGTGCAAAAAAAATAGAATATAAAACATATAAAGAAAAGGGTCTGGCTTTGGTCCAGTCCACTATCAAACTGGACCTTGCTGTTGGGCCCGTGGCGGCCCACCACGGGTCCCGTTTTGAAAATCTAAATCGTTCAATGTGTAGAACTCGTCGAGTACTATATGTCTGTGAAAAATCACGTTGATCGGATATCGAGAGCTATGTGATCAAAACAGTTTTTTATCAACCGTTAATTTATTCATCGTCTATTTTTTTTATACAAAACTGATTTGATCACATAGCTATCGTGATTTTTCACAACTATATAGTACTCGATGAGTTCTACACATTGAACGATTCAGATTTTCAAAACGGGACTCACGGTGGGCCCCATGAGTCCAACAGCACGGTCCAATCCGATGACGGACTAGACCAAAGCCAGACCCTAAAGAAAATGTCTTGGATAGTTAAAATTTATTTTGAGTGTGATGTGAGTTAGACTTAAAATAAATTTCATCTAATACTTTTATGTGTTTTATTTTTGTAAATTTGTTGACACAACCTTTTAAATTACTTAAAAAAAGTCAATAAAATCAATTTATAACTGGTGCACAAAAATAGTATGAAATAGGGAATAACTTCTCTCCAATCCGATCGGATTGGAGCGTGTTGTTAGGCTCTGTGGGCCAACCATAAAACTTACATTGATAATTTGAATTGTTCAAATTCAAAAAATAAAACAAATGAAAGTGGTTCTTATTTAGAATTTTGACATCATACCTTGGTTATTAAAGTACCATATAAAATATTACAGTTCATAAAAAATAATTTAAACAAAAAGAAAGTGTATGAATATCAACTACAAAATCCATAACATTTTCACAAATGAATATAACAAAAAATATCATTTTTGCAATATCAATCACACAATTTTAAATATTTTATTACGTAAATTTGTAATGAAATTACACATTTGTAATTAATATTACAAAATTTTATAATAAAATTATATAGTTTTTGTGAGAGGGTGCATAAAGCCCCTAAACGGGTGCATTTTTTGTTAGGATGAATATAATTGAACAGGCAGAAGAAGAGAGGTTGAATTCATCAATAATATTCTTTGTTGAAATGAAATCATTCCGTGGACGAAGTGACATACGGAAAAATAAAAGCATGTACAAGATTTAAAAGCTCGCACCAAACATCATTGTCATCAATAAATTGATATGGTAGATTGGTACTTGTTTCAAAAATTTGGAGAAGATTCTTGAATGATCAATAATGATTCATCCCATTAAAAATATCATCACTAATAGCATTAATGTATTAAAAAAGTAAAAAAAAAAAAAAAATACAACTCCAAGACCAAAACATCACATCATTAATGACGAGACCCACTACCACCTAATTAGTGGGAGCACTAATTAGTGCTCCCAAGCATTTTTCTTGAATGATAATGCCCAAAAAACTTCAATCATGTTCGTATCATCTATTGTTGTGTTTGGTAAAAATTTTTAACTATAATTTTAAAGTAGGAGTTGTATTTTAAGTTTGTGAGTTTTAGAATTATTATTTGAATGTGAAAAATTTGTTTGGTGAAAGAGTTTTGAAAAGAATTTAGAATTAAGTGAAAAAATTTTGATGTGACATATGATATTTAATACAAAAACTTACAATTCATAACCAAACATATAACTCAAAATTCTATTAAAATACATAAAAAAATTTAAAAATTAGGAAAATATTTTTTTGAATATATAAAAATTAACATATGTCAATTGTAAAAAATAAAAAAATAAAAATAAAAATAAAATTTGCACTGTTCCGGTCAACCGATTAGACGATCGGTGAGATGTCCGGTAGGACGTTTGGTGGGAAGACCGATTAGGCCAAATTTAAAAAAAAAAATTGAAAATTACGCTTAAGATAGAATTTTCTGCAGAATTTTCTCTTTACTGTGAAAATACGATTTAAAAACCGTGTCCAAACATAAAGTTAGAATGTAGGAGTGGAATTATATTTTGAAATCATTCCAAACACGTGTGTTTCCGCTATTGCTAAGAGCACCCACACTCAGTGTTGCTTCAACATCGGCTTATTTTGGAAAATGAAACCAAAAATAAATAAAAAAAATTATTTGCTTTTTTTTATTATTTTAAAAAATATTAAAAAAATAAAAAAATAATCAGTGTGTTTAGTTTCAATTTTTTGAAAATTAAGTTTTTTATTTTTTGAATTTTTTTGTTTTTAATGAATATTTTCAAAATTTTAAATATTTTTTTTACTTTTTTAGATGCACCTTATATAGATGTATCTAAAAGTAAAATATTTATGAAAAAATATTTTAAAAAATTAATAAATACAAAAAATATACTAATTTTTTGTTTTTTTTTTTGTATTTTTTTTTTGTATTTTGGTATTTGGTGAATTTTTTAAAAATTTTTTTCACGAAAATTATACTTTTTGAGTGTATTTATATTATGTGTCTAAAAATTAAAAAAAATTACTTAAAATATTAAAAAAATTCAATAAAAACAAAAAATACGAAAAATAAGAAAGTAGAATTTTCTAAAAAGTATTTTTAAAAAATTGAAAACAAATATGATAAATATGACTCAAATAAATCAATAAATTAATAAATTAACTTTTTTGTCTACTTCCTAATGCTTCGTTTAGGAAGTGAGTTAGCTTTTTAACTTTTTAATTTTTTTTGATATTTTAACCTAGAGTTAAAAAGTTTAGTTTGCATAAGACTTTTGATTTTTTAAACTTTTTTGTGAGAGAAATAATATAATAATTATAAATTTAATGTGATATGATATTTTTTTTTATTGAGCTAAAAAAATTATTTTATTTTTTGTGACTATTTCAGTCAAAAAAAAAAAACAAAAAAACAAAAAAACCTCAAAAATCACTTCCCAAACATAGGCCGATGACCCCTGCTTCTCTGTCAAGTAGAATGCTATGATATGATTGATTCATATGTGTAAATAGGAAAATGATTGGTGGCCCTAAAAAAATTGCCCCTAATACCCCTAATTTCTATTTTTGGAAACTGTTTTTTTTTTCTTTCTTTTTTCCTTTTTTTTTTTTTTTTTTTACTTGAAATGGAATTTCGGGGCATTTGAGCCCCGAAATCTCGGGCCCTCAATCACTTCCGGTGTAAATATACATATGATAGATATAATACAATGTATGTTCGCAATATGAAATATACTCCTGCAAAAATGCTTAATTGGAGGGTCACGTACTACTAACGTGGTAGTGGGACTCACTCATTATCATTATTATTGTCAATTTTTTTTTTAACTGTAATTTAGATCATTAAAAAATATATTATTAATAACACTAATATATTAAAAATAGCAATAAATAAAAAAATTAAAAAAAAATAAGGCATAAAAAATGAGTGAGGCTCACTACCACATCATTAGTACTCCTCCTAATACTCCCTTTTTAATACTTTCAAATATTTTTTTTTACGTCATTTAAAATGTGTTTAGAATCTTTAAATAAGAGGTCACTAACAACACTGTATTCTCCTGCCACCCTCAAAAGGTATCATTTTACTTAATTTTTTCATAGTCACATCACACGTCATCTCTCGCCTCCTCTTAATAGCCACTGACAACCTCCTTCCCTACTGCTCATGACCATACTCTTCATCCCCTTCTTCTTCCTATCTCCGGTAATCCTAAATGTTTAATTATTTATTATAATTTTTAACATTTTATTTTAATTTTAATTTAATTATATTTAAGATCACACTTAGGTACTGTTTGGGAAGGGCTCATCGGCTATATGAGCCACATACGACAACACAGGCTCATTTAGCCACATGCGACAAAACACGGTACGCTAGGGTTAGAGAGGAACTCTTATACGGGTAAATTCACCAAAATACCCTCCATCTCTTTCCTTTGTTCATTTCGAGAATACGCAGCACCACACGCACACACAACACAAGCCAACGGATCTAGGGCACGGAAGGTGCGACCTAGGCGATCTCTCCCAACCACCGGCGACGACATCAAAATATGGCTTCGCTAGACCGATCGGCACCGGAATAGGCTTCTAGCGGCAAAGAAGAAGACCGAACCCTATTCGATACACCACCGATTAACTGGTAACTCTTCCAAACCAGAACTGATTTCGTAGATCTTAATGCCCAATGCTTCATGAATAGAATGATTTTATTTTTTTCTACGTTTTTCCTTCCCCCACTTCAGATCGCAGTGTATTTTGGCCTGTATTGATCGTATGTCGTTGTAGAAAATTTTTTATGGTCTGATGGTCTGATGGTATGTTGATTAACTGGTAACTCTTCCAATTGATGGTATGTCATTGTATTGATGGTCTGAACTGATTTTATTTTTTTCTACGTTTTTTCTCCCCAAAATCTGTTCTTCATTCATACATATTATAAAATTTGGTTTATATTTTCACCAAGTAAATAAATGCTTACAATTTCATATTTTTCTAATAAGTACAAAAATTAATTAACGAACTCAAAAAAATTAAAATTACTATACATTTTTCTAGATATTAACAACAAAATTTAATGAATAAATAGTAAGAAAAAAAATTCCTATAAATAAATATTTGTTCTTTATTAATTAACATTTTTTTGTAAGAAAATTAGTTTTTTTCCAGATTCTGTTCTTCATGAATAGACTGACATTGTAATTTAGAATATTTATTTACTTATATTGGTTATTTTTCAAATTACATTTTTGAATTTTCAGATTATGTTCTTCATGAATAAAGACTCACATTCTAATTTACATTTTTTAAATTATATTGGTTATCAAATTAATTTCATTTTGCTATTAATATGTTTTCCTCTTTACTACTCTTAGTAGGAGCTTTCTCCTCATCAGATGACATATCTTCTAAATCACAATCAAAAAAAAATTCATTTTTGGATTCATTGAATCTCGATCAGAAGAGTGCTTGTTTCAAAGATCTGGAGGTTCTTTTGTTTTCCTCCATAATTTCCATCTGGGCCGTGCCGGCACTATCCTTGGTCCCATTAGGGTTTTCTACTGTCGATAACTCAGCTTCATTGCTAATTTGTCCTGAAATTGGGGTTGCGGACAAGGATTCACTCATGGGTTCATCATCTTGATCAACGGTGCTCTTTATTTTCTTTGTACTCTGGATGAGATGGTCTCTCTCTTCCGTAAAGCAGCCATGATCATCCCGTTGGTCCTTCGGCCTCGAAGCTTCTGTAACGGTCATATTGATGGTAAGGCTTCAATCTTTCAATTTCTTCTACTACTTGTACTTGTTGATTTTCCATTTTTGTTTAATTTATTCAAAATTGACTTCACAACTAGTTCATACTCCCACGTGATGACGAGTAACATTATAGCTTGACCAACTTAAGACAAAACTATCACGAGAGACAAGACAAGGCATAGAATAAAAAATGATACATAGACCAAACACAAAAAGCCATTTAGGTGCTGTTTGGGAAGGGCTCATCGGCTATATGAGCCACATACGACAACACAGGCTCATTTAGCCACATGCGACAAAACACGGTACGCTAGGGTTGGAGAGGAACTCTTATACGGGTAAATTCACCAAAATACCCTCCATCTCTTTCCTTTGTTCATTTCGGGAATACGCAGCACCACACGCACACACAACACAAGCCAACGGATCTAGGGCACGGAAGGAGCGACCTAGGCGATCTCTCCCAACCACCGGCGACGACATCAAAATATGGCTTCGCTAGACCGATCGGCACCGGAATAGGCTTCTAGCGGCGGAGAAGAAGACCGAACCCTGTTCGATACACCACCGATTAACTGGTAACTCTTCCAAACCAGAACTGATTTCGTAGATCTTAATGCCCAATGCTTCATGAATGGAATGATTTTATTTTTTTCTACGTTTTTTCTCCCCAAAATCTGTTCTTCATTCATACATATTATAAAATTTGGTTTATATTTTCACCAAGTAAATAAATACTTACAATTTCATATTTTTCTGATAAGTACAAAAAATTAATTAACGAACTCAAAAAAATTAAAATTACTATACATTTTTCTGTATATTAACAACAACATTTAATGAATAAATAGTAACAAAAAAAATTCCTATAAATAAATATTTGTTCTTTATTAATTAACATTTTTCTGTAAGAAAATTAGTTTTTTTCCAGATTCTGTTCTTCATGAATAGACTGACATTGTAATTTAGAATATTTATTTACTTATATTGGTTATTTAAAATTACATTTTTGAATTTTCAGATAAATAAATAGTAACAAAAAAAATTCCTATAAATAAATATTTGTTCTTTATTAATTAACATTTTTCTGTAAGAAAATTAGTTTTTTTCCAGATTCTGTTCTTCATGAATAGACTGACATTGTAATTTAGAATATTTATTTACTTATATTGGTTATTTAAAATTACATTTTTGAATTTTCAGATAAATAAATAGTAACAAAAAAAATTCCTATAAATAAATATTTGTTCTTTATTAATTAACATTTTTCTGTAAGAAAATTAGTTTTTTTCCAGATTCTGTTCTTCATGAATAGACTGACATTGTAATTTAGAATATTTATTTACTTATATTGGTTATTTAAAATTACATTTTTGAATTTTCAGATAAATAAATAGTAACAAAAAAAATTCCTATAAATAAATATTTGTTCTTTATTAATTAACATTTTTCTGTAAGAAAATTAGTTTTTTTCCAGATTCTGTTCTTCATGAATAGACTGACATTGTAATTTAGAATATTTATTTACTTATATTGGTTATTTAAAATTACATTTTTGAATTTTCAGATAAATAAATAGTAACAAAAAAAATTCCTATAAATAAATGTAGGGTACAAGTCCTTGGCAAGAAAATTTGAGAGAAAAACAGGAAGAAAACATGCACTCAAACAGTTGAAGAATAAGTACATGCGTTTGAAGAAAGAGTGGCAAGCGTGGACAAAGTTGATGGATTCAAGCAAAGGAGTGTCAGGGATAGGGTTTGACTGTGACACCGGTATGTTTCAGGCACCTGAGGAGTGGTGGGACAAAATGGAATCGATAAGTACATGTACTTTTATATTTCATATGTGTCATTTACCAATACATTTTTAAGTTTTGTAGTTAAATTTTTATTAATTATATGAAATGTAACATCATTCTCTTTCATATATCTCTATTTGAACAGATAAACAAGGTGTGTGCCAAGTTTAGGAAAAAAACCTTGGAACATCGTGACTTGATGGAGACCGTCTTCATGGGGGCATCAGCTACTGGGAAGCACCATTGGACCCCGGGCGAGGAACTTCCTGAAGTTGCTGAGGACTCATCTGATTCAGTGCACAGTTTGGGGGCCCAGCCATTTGCTGATCCGATACCCGCAGGAGTACAGGACGTGGATTCAGATTCTTCACTGGAGCATGTTCCGATCAAAAAGGGGAAAAAGAGAAAGACGCCATCAAGCAGTGTTTCAAAGTCCAAGAAGGCAACAAGTGGAGCGTCAGTTATTGCGGAAAGCATGAACACTCTGACAGATGTGGTGCGTACAAAGAATCAGCAGGTTACAGTGAGGCACGTCTCACTTTTTACTATTTTAGAGTGCATGCATCGCCTGACAGGTATTACATCGCTGGTTGGTACGCCCTTATTCCACTTCGCCACATCACTTATGGATAACGCCGATTTACGGGAGGTGATGATGTGCCAGCCTAATGACGACTCTATCATAGGGTGGCTTACCCAGAAGCAGCTCCAGTGCACTACGTCGGCGCCTTTTGCAAATCTATTCGGGCCTCGCCGGATGTGATGTAGCGCTGTTACAAGTGTTGAATATGCCTTTTCCTTCTCTTGCATTCTATAAACTTTTACTTATGTTTTTTGTTAGCACTGTATTAAAATAGGATGGTTGTGTGTGCATTTTTTTTTATGTTTCCTTCGTTTATGTTTTTTCTTGCAACGTATGGTTTCCAAAACTTTTAGGTATGGATATGAATGGGACATGACTGGGATGCTGTTATGAAATAGGATGGTTGTGTGTGCACGCTTTGTGAGACATGAATGGGATGCTTCTGTTCAAAGTTTCTGTATGGATATTTTGTAGAATTGGGTAGAACGGATTTCCTTGCTAGCTTTGTGTATGTTTATATTTTCCAAAGTACGGTGTTAGTTTCATATCTTCTGTTCAACTTTTGTGGTTGTCACCACCATGGTCGCCCTGTATCACAAAAGTTTAGCAGGTTCACAATTTTCCGATTTTTCATATCATCATGCGTTAAAAAATACATTTGTGATGGCAGTCCGTAAATTGGGTTGTGAACATATTGAATTTTTAGTATTGCAAATTTTGAAATTAATTGACTCGATGAAGGGGAAGCGAACTGATTGAAACAGTGCCACTCTTGTAGGTTTCGCATCAACGAAGACGTAATAAATCCCTGGGATGGAAGTGACAACGACGAAATAATGGAAATGCTTAATCAAATGGCAGTCCAGGTGCAACAAGAACACAACTGCACATTTCTACAAGCATGCCAGTATGCGACAGAGTGGTACCAAAAACACATGGCTAAAACGCCATGTCGCACTTCTATACTGACCGGGAATGCATGGATATCCGAACTATATGCTGGCCATATGGGCCGATTTGAGGAAAACGTGTCCATGCTGAAGGAAGTTTTTGTCGCCCTGTGTGAAACATTAGTAAATGATTTTGGGTTACAAGTCCCGCAACGTCCGCATGGTTTAGCTGTTGAAGAAAGCGTTGCAATGTTTATCCATGTGTTGAAAGGGAAGCAAAATCGGGAAATCCAAGAACGGTTCCAACATTCGGGGGAGACTGTGTCTCGACACGTGCATAACGTATTAACTTCCATGAAGTAGTTCACTGTTGTTCATTGCCGGCCCACATACAATCAGCATCGTATACATCCATACGTGCGGTCTAGACGGAAATACCTACCGTTCAAGGTACTACCGAAATACATTCTTCACATCTACATGAAGAGTGTCTGTTATTTTGTTTTTATTACTAACTGGACGTGACATATGGAAAAAACAAAACACGCTATATTTTTTTAAGCAACAAAAGAATTGGGTTGTTTGCAGGACTGCATTGGCACAATAGACGGAACACATGTAAGTGCATGGGTTACAGGGCCAAATGCAGCAACATATTTCGGTAGAAAATACTGTCACACGCAAAATATCATGGCCGCAGTCGATTTTGACATGTGTTTCATATTCATTTCGTGCAGATGGGAAGGAAGTATGCATAATAGTTGCATATTCAACGAGATACTAACTAATGACAATGTCCCATTCCCACATCCTGACGAAGGTAACACATGCTGATGTTTGTGGATTTAGGGGGTTCTCTGTACAAATTTTAGGTGTCATACATTATTGTCATGTCTGCAGGCAAATATTATCTTGTCGATTCTGGTTATCCAAACCGGACGGGGTACTTAGCACCATTCAAAGGCCACCGTAACCACCAACAAGAATTTCGACGTACTGCACGGAACAGGAGGGCAAACACGCCAAGGGAGTTATTTAACAAAGTGCACTCGTCCTTACGCAGTGTGGCGGAACGCACCTTCGGTGCCTGGAAAAATCGATGGGGGTTTATTCGAGACATGCCTCGGTATGACTTTGCAAATGTGCAAGTTCAGTTAGTAGGTGCGTCAATGGCATTACATAATTATATACGGCGCAACACAGGTAACCCAACAACTGTTCACCCAATCTGTGACGAGGAAGAGGCTATGACAATAGTAAATGTCATACCAGAAGTTGAACATGACGAGGATGGTTTAATGGTTGGGGATGAGGACCCACATATGGCATTGGTGCGCCTTCACATACGCAACAAATTATGTTACATGCGTAATAACGGGATGTTAGGAAATATATAATAGTCGACCTAATTTCCGTAGGGTTGTAACATTACTAATGACACACGTGGAACAGACTGTATTGAAATATATTATCATGTACAATATGTATATGTGTACACGGGGATATACCCCCTTCCAGTTGGTGACGTGCCGCACTCTGAAAAACCAAAATACACAAGATCGGAAATGCTTAATCCATTTTTTTAAAATGTAAAATAAAAAATGTGAGTGAATAAGAAAATGACAAAATCGTAAATTTAAAAAAAAAAACGAAAAAAATACGCCTCATTCAAAAACATTTAAAAAAAAGAACATGAAAACATAAATCATCATTCGCCACGTAATTTACAAAAAAATGAAACACATAAATAACAAAAACAAGTGCTTCTATACCAATAAAAATAAAGGAAAAGAACTAATTCATGTAAAAAGAAAAAAACAAAGACAAAAACATAAATTTAAAAAAATAAAAAAAATTTAGCAAAATACGCCAAATCGAAACCCAAAATAAAAAAATTAAAACAAAAAAAAAAACAATGAAAGCAAAAAACGCCAAATCCACTTCCAAAATAAATAAATAAAAAATGGTTCAAAAAATACACCAAATCCAAACCCAAAAAAAAAAAATTAAGAAAAGCAAAATACGGCAAATCGAAACCCAAAATAAAAAAAAAAATTAAAAAAAACAATTAAGCAAAAAACGCCACATCCAAACCCAAAATTAAATTGGAGAAATAAATAAATAAATTAAGCAAAATATGGGAAATCCAAACCCAAAATAAAAAATAAAAAAAAAAGCCAAAAAGGGTAGTTTGGTAATTTAACAGGATGACACCTCATAAAAAGTCAAAAAGTCAAAAAGTCCTTCCCGAACCAGGCTTTTGAGCCCCAGGCTCATATAGCCAAAAAAGCCAAAAAGCCAAGCCCCTTCCCAAACGGAGGCTTAATCTTAAATTTTTAATTATTTATTATAATTCCTAACATGTTAATCTAATTTTAATTTAATTATATTTTAGATTAATTCTTGATTATTATTTATTTATATTTATATTTTATATTTTAGATCAATCCTTAATTATATTTTAATTAACATATTAATCTAATTTTAAATTTTGAGAAAATGGTTTATTTTTGTAGAAAACCAAACCTATTTTGAAAAATGGTATGTGATACACATTCCGTTAGTTTGGATGAAAAAATTGACGATGACACTTTAGTCCAAAACTATATTATGACTTTCTAATTATATTTGAATAATAAGAAGGACTCCAGTATCAAATCACAAGAGGTAAAATGAATTTAATCCTAAAAAATATTCTAATATAGTAGTGGATATTTAAAATAATTAACTATGACAATAGTTCTTTTAGTTTAAAGGATAAATTATAAATACATCCCCTATGGTTTGTTTAAATACAAATTGCCCTCTGTAATTTTAAAAATTACATCCCGTTTTTTAAAATTTCTAATTTCATAACAAATTGCCAATTTCATTAATAAATTATAGAGTCAATTAATAATTTTTAATGATGTCAAAATTTTATTTCAATCAATAATTCATGTAATTTTATTATTGTATAAGAGTAATTAAGAATTTTATTTTTTTAGTTAATTTTGTTAAATAAAAATTCTAATAAGGGGATATTTTTAATTTTTCAAATCACATTAAATAATTTATATTTTAAATAAATCTAAGAGAGTGTATTTATAATTTATCTTAATTCAAAATAATAAGACTTAAATTTGTCCCATTATTAGGTAAATAATTACATGTATAATTTTATTGAAAAATATCACATCAGTGGGACGTAATGATTTATTAATAAAAGGTCATTTGTTACGAGATTAGAAATTTGAAGAGCCGAGATGTAATTTTTCAAATCACATTAAATAATTTATATTTTAAATAAATCTCACAGAGTGCATTTATAATTTATCTTAATTTAAAATAATAAGACTTAAATTTGTCCCATTATTAGGTAAATAATTACATGTATAATTTTATTGAAAAATATCACATCAATGGTATTGTCAAAAAGTAATTACAAATTAATGATAAATTTTATAAATAGTAATAATTAAAATTATAAAAAATTTCATTAATATATAACCTTTTTTTTTTTCAAATTTCCATTACCCCCTAACTTTATTTGCATATCATATTTTCTCTATAGTAACAGTTGACATTTCTAAGTTGTTTCTTTTACAACTAATAAAATTGGGAAGCCGTCAAACTGATCTGGTGAATGAAGTTGTGAAGGCTAAACTCAATTGGTGCTTGGCTACGGATAAGAACTAAGGCCCCGTTTGGGGACTTATTTTTTTAGTTAATTAGGTAAAAAGTTACTAAATTAGTTAAAAAGTCAACAATTCATATCAAAAAGTCAAAAATTCTCTTTTCTCTCTACTTTTTGCACATCTTTTCGTAATTAGTCAAAAAGTCATCCCAAACATACAAGTTTTTTTTACCTACCTTTTTAGCCAAATAGCCAAAAAGTTACTAAATTAACCTGTTCCCAAACGAGGCCTAAGCTTTGGGCTAAAGTGATTATAGGTAAAATATTCGGGAGACACTAGCAGGCTATATTAGAAGTGGGCTGAATACCTCCTTTTCGGTCATGAGCCTCTTAAAAGTGCTGTCATAGGCCAATCATAATTCTAAATCACAGTATCGGGATAACGTAACGGTATCGATCGCGAAGTATCGGTATCGATAGTATCGGCCAGTACATATCGGGAATCAGGTGTCGCGGCCGTGAAATTTTAAAAATCATTAGCAATCTCTCTAAAACTCAATTTTATACATTTTTTGGACTCTTTTAGTCTTAATTTGTCAAATTTTAATCAAAATTTTGATATGTAGGAACACTTTTAACTCATTTTCAAATAAATAGAAAAAAAAAACCCTAAACATTTACACTAAAACAAGCCCCCCCCTCCCCAAAAAAAAAGTGATGAAATATAAAACAAAAAACAAAGTATAGCAAAACCCACAACTTATCAAAAACAGAGCACAACACAACACAAATTACAACTTGCAACTCAGGGACAAATCTTCTTTGAAGAAGGTTGAAGGTCGAAGTGAACTCCATAACCCAAAGAAGCTTAGATTTATGGAGCCAAGCCACAAAGAAGTTTGATTGTAAATTGCAAATCTGTAAACCAAAGGAAATTTATGGTCCGTGAAAGTGTGAAATTGCTTGAAGAAGACAAAACACTTGAAGTGAAAGGTCTAAGTGATGTATGTGATGGGTTTTTCTTTTCTTTTCTGCAATTACTTTTGCTTTTGCAGGTTCTCTACGCTAATTCATCCGTACCGATGACTATGAAATTGTATTGGATTGTATCGCCCTCTGCATCGGATTCAGGCTGCTACATACCAGGACTCGGACGCTACGACTGCGAATTTCATTCTCACCACTATACCGGTCCATATTCGAATTGGTGCTCTGATTTTCCGGTACAAATCGGCCAATACGGTACAAATCGGCCAGCACGGTATGTACCGGCCGATATTTAGATCTATGAGACCAATTGGGTCGCTTGGTTACTGGTTTTCAGTAGAAATATTTGTTAGACAATCTTTACTGTATTTAAATATATTAAATTCTGTTGTGTATTGATTAATTATTCGAATAATAATTCTGATCAAGTCCAGTGTTTGACACTGTGTCCTTAAGCACATATTCATCCTCTTCACGGTGCTTTCAGAATATGGACGTCTATCTCCCAAGATGAAATGATCAACTACAAACAATAGCAGCACTACAAATTGTTTGGCTAACGAACACACTAAGTGTGTATACTCTCTCACAGAAGAAAATAATGCAGTAATATGAAGAGAATGTTTGTAGAATTATGAAGGATGAAAATTAGAGTTACAAAATCCAAATGAAGGCTGTCATATTTATAGATGGATTGGTGGCTGCAGGTTTTGAATTAAACAGGTGCAAACCTGTTTGAACAGGTATAAAACCTGTTGGTTTTGAATTTAAACAGATTTGAATCTGTTGGGTTCACAATTCAAACAGATAAAAACAAGAAGGGCCCTGTTTGGGTGTACAGTAAAATCGGACCAGATTATTTCCAGTTTAATTTGAATTCTAGATTTTATTTTACCAAAAATAAAATTAAATTCAAATATTTTTGACCCAAAAAGATAGGTATTGGGCCGGACAAGCCCAACCTCACACCACGCACCCGCGCCCAAGCCCAGGCCCAGTCCAGCCCGCCTGACCGACCAGACAGACGGCGGCACGCGTGTGTGTGGTGATTTTTGGGTCCAATGAGTCTAGCCCATTTTGCTCATAACCTCCCTCTCTAAAACACTTGGGTACCCCTTGGGGGACACCCCAAGTTCCAATCCCATGTCTTATAAACCCATTCAAAACTTCCCACCAAATCAATGTGGGACAAACCTTATTCAAACCTTTAAGGATTTTCCACCAAAACTCCATTTCCATGGAGCATACTTTGGCTTCAATTTCCCATTCACTTGGTAATGGTTTTGAGCAACCAAGTATACCACGTGAATCACAACACGGCATAGAATGCGTTACCACTTTGATCCGCGATAATCGACGCTCGGGGCCCACCTAAAATATAGACCGAACTTAGGAAAAAATTCTGGTTTTATCCAGAATTTTATAACCATTTCCAACAATCCCCTACATGAATGGAATTTGATGACAACGGACATGCAACAATATGCAGACTTTATCGAAAGAGTATAAGTCGAAAATATCTTGCATCAGGATAGGTAGCTTTCGGCCTTGAACCTTTCCTAATGATAACCTATCGGACTTACTGGCTAACCAATGGACGCGATGCCTTGAATTGTTCAGCCGTTTGTGTAAGCCAAGACAATAGATTTCACACAAAATATCTTCTAACACATCGTGGTTCTCACTGTTGTGTTCATTTTGGCCTTGAACGCTCCTGGTTTTCATGAGCGTTTCTACAGAATTTAGCCTCTTCATTCTCATAGAACCGGCCCCAGTTCAACACTCATATAGGTGATTCTTATTGTGAGTATCTCCTTATATTCGTCTTGATTTTATGCCTTACGTAAGATATAAGTAATCATTAAAAGCAAAGCTTATCCTTATGCCCCCTGCAAACAACATATGTTGCAAATATCACTCTCACCATAGGAATGGGTAGAAATTTTAATCCCTTGGTGATTTTTGGCAAGCCATGCATAACTTAGTTGTCCCTTTGAACTTAGTTCTTGGGATCTCCAGTCATATAAGTAGGGTTACCATTATGACGACTCTTATGTAATAGGCTTTAATCCCACCCCCTTTGATGAACTATACACTAGCTCTTTTGTCAAACCTTTTGTTAACGAATCCACAATATTCTCTTTAGATTTTATATAATCTATTGAGATTATTCCGTTTGACAACAATTGCCTTACGGTATTATGTCGATGACGAATATGTCGTGACTTACCGTTATACATATGATTCTATGCCCTGCCTATTGCAGATTGACTATCACAATGAATGCAAATAGCTAGCACGGGTTTTGGCCACATTGGAACGTCTTCTAAGAAGTGACGAAGTTATTTTACTTCTTCTCCTGCTTTGTCTAAAGCAATAAACTCGGATTCCATTGTGGATCATGCGATGCAAGTTTGTTTCATGGACTTCCAAGAAACAACAGTGCCTCCTAGAGTAAAGACATATCCACTAGTGGATTTTGAATCTTTAGTATCCGATATCCAATTGGCATCACAATAACCTTCAAGTACTGCTGGATATCGAGTAAAGTTCAAACCATAATCACGAGTAAATCTTAGATATCTAAGAACCCGAATGATCGCTTTCCAATGGTCTTCTCTGGAATTGCTAGTGTACCTACTCAATTTACTGATAGCATAAGCTATACCAGGACGAGTATAATTCAATAGGTACATTAGCCTTCCAATGATTTGGGAGCATTTTAACCGAGACACTGCATCACCTTTATTTTTTTGATAAATAAGATTGACGTCTACAGGTATTCTAACTAAATTCATATCATCATTGATAAATTTACCAAAATTTTTCTCAATATAATGTGATTGAGATAATGCATATCCGTCAGATGCTTTAGTAATTTTCATTCCTAATATAACATCTGCGACCTCCATATCTTTCATATCAAATCTTTTGTTAAGCATTTGCTTAGTTGATTTGACCATGTTTTGACTGCTTCCAATGATAAACATGTCATCCACATAAAAACAAACTATGACATATCCTAAGTCAGTGTTTTTAACATAGACGCATTTGTCACATTCGTTTATCTTAAATCCATTAGTAAGCATTGCATGATCAAATTTTTCATGCCATTGCTTAGGTACTTGTTTTAATCTATAAAGAGATTTTACAAACCGACAAACTTTCTTTTCTTGCCCCGACACTACAAACCCTTCGGGTTGCTCCATATAGATCTCTTCATTTAGATCACCGTTTAAGAAAGCTGTCTTAACATCCATTTGATATATTTCTAAATTAAACAACGCTGCTATAGAAATAAGCATGCGAATGGATGTTATTCTTGTCACAGGAGAATATGTGCCAAAATAGTCCAGATCTTTATTTTGTCTGTAACCTTTTACTACATGTCTTGCTTTATACTTGTCAATTGAACCATCTGCTTTCATTTTTCTCTTGAATATCCATTTTTCTCTTGTAACCATTTATTTTGTCTGTCTTAACATCCATTTGATGTATTTCTAAATTAAACAATGCTGCTATAGAAATAAGCATGCGAATGGATGTTATTCTTGTCACAGGAGAATATGTGCCTAAATAGTCCAGATCTTCATTTTGTCTGTAACCTTTTACTACAAGTCTTGCTTTATACTTGTCAATTGAACCATCTGCTTTCATTTTTCTCTTAAATATCTATTTATATCCAAGAGGTTTAGAACCTGGCGGAAGATCCACCAATTCCCAATTATGATTTTGCATAATGGATTCAATTTCATTATTAACAGTCTCTTTCCACAAAAGTGTTTCAGGACCTGTCATTGCTGCCTTAAAGCTTTGAGGTTCATTTTCTAGCAGGTATGTTAGAAAATCTGGACCAAAGGATTTTGAAGTTCTCACTCTCTTACTTCTTCTTGGTTCATCATCAGTTAAATCCTATTAGTCGAGACCATTACTAGCCTCTTGTGTTTGATTGTCATTAGTCTCTTGACTTTGTGTACAATCATAAGTTCTTTCCTGTGAACTTAATTCCTGTCCTTTCTTGTAAGGAAAGACATGTTCAAAAAACACAGCATTCCTAAACTCTATAATAGTGTTCACATTTATATCATGTATTTCTGATTTATAAATCAGAAACCAATATGCACTATTGTTCTGAGCTTAACCAATAAACACACAATCTACTGTTTTTGGTCAAATCTTAGTCTTTTTAGGAATAGGAACTTCAACTTTTGCCAAACACCCCCACACTTCTAAGTATTTGTAGAAAGGCGGTCGACCTTTCCACAATTCATAAGGAGTACTGTTGGTTTTCTTGTGGGGTATTCTGTTAAGAACATAATTAGCAGACAATATTCCTTCCCCCCACAAGTTCTGTAGTAAGCCTGAACTTAGTAACATGACATTTATCATTTCTTTTAGGGTTCTATTCTTCCTTTCAGTAATTCCATTTTGCTGCGGAAAATAGGGTGCTGTAGTTTGGTGAATAATGTCATGTTGTGCACAAAATTCATTAAAAGGTGCATCATATTCACCACCCCTATCATATCTAATATAAATCCATATTCTATATAATCATAAAGTACCAAAATCCACATCTCAATCCTTTTTTCTTCGCGTCAATTCAAACTAATTCATGTCATCTCACTTCATGAGCCAATTTCATTATCTTTCAAGCAACCCATCTGAGAATACAACTCAGTGGTTCCTAAATTATCACAATTATCACACAAACACTTCAATTTGCTATTTTACGAAAATTTCATCTGCAGGATCGACACCCATGTATACGCGCAGTTTCAGGACTTTTATCCAGGACACACAGGCCAACTTAATTCAATAGAGTCCATCCCCTATCTCCTCTTAAACATGGAGTACATCTCATTTCTCTTCTCAACCAATCATACATATACAATGTATTTAAAACATAGTCATATTCAATGACAACCCACAAAAGATTAGTTTTAATTCACCTAATCCTCATGCAATTTGTACAACAATCATAGTTATCCTCCACCGATAGCCCAATTACAGATATTTCTAAACAGATATTCAATCTCAAGACCGATAATTTATTCAAAATTTCCAAAAGTGTGAGGTAATGCATATCCAACTCCACAATTTACATCAACATTCATCCAATTTCATATTTATAAAACCAATTTCATTTATTTATATACAAAATAGATATTTGAACCATTTTAGGGATATTTGAACCATTTTAGGTTAATTTTCCTCTTTCCCAAATGTCAAATCAACAATTGTGACACAATATAACCTCATTTTCAAATCCCATGACCATTTATGTCACATTCACTAGAAACCCTTATTCTGATTTTACATCCCAAACCCTAGGTTTGTCCAAAATACTCCCAAAATCCACTATTGTTACACAACAACCAATGACTAAGTTAAAAATCATAAGAAGGTGTAGAAAATCACTACTTCAAGCTTAGAAGACCAAAGGGAGATATGGAGAAACTTCAAGAACGCCAAAACCAAGCTTTAATCGGATCAAAATGTAGCCCTTGGGATGCTCTAACTTTTTAACAAAGGCAAGTGGATAGAGATATCACTAGAACTAGGTGAAAATGTAGAGAAAGAGAGAGAGTGTTTAGAGAAAGGGGGTCCCGATCTAGGGTTTTGATGGGAAAAGATGTAAAAAGATGCTACTACGAACTGATATATGCACAGACGCTCGAGTACCAGACACAATGAGTTGTTCTGCTCGAGCGCCAAGACACAATGAAAAAAGACCCTCACCGCTCGAGCGCAAGAAGTGACGCTCGAGCGTAGAAAACACACATCCAGTAGTTTTACAGGAAACAGACTAACCGCTCAAGCGAAAGAAATGGCCGCTCAAGCGTAGAAAGAACCTCTCAAGCGTAGAATATACTCTCCAAGTAGTTTTACAGACCTGCAAAAGTATTGAGAGTTTGTAAAGTTCGCTCGAGTGCAAGAAGTGCCGCTCGAGCGGAGGAGCAAAAATTTGGGCAACAAGAATTTGGAAATCAAGCAACCAACCTGTTCCAAGCACAACCACAACAATCCAAAAGACAAACTTAAAGGAAAACAAGGGGAAAAGAGATGAACAACAACACTAAACCACGAAACCTGAGTCCGGAATACAATAAAGGTTGGGTCAAAACTGGAATCGCTATACCATTGTTCTTTCTCTAATTTTTTTTTTTTTAACATAAATCTTTCTCTCTTTGTTCTTTCTTTCTATTTTTTTTTATATAGATCTTCCAAGTATTCAAGTATTCTAGCGAACTGTGATTGTTTTGTTTGGGAAGAATAACCCTTCATTCCATCCAAATTAGTACCTTCACATTGGCCACCACCACACCATCACCATCACCATCATACCATATTTTGTTACAACTATTCTTGCATTCATGGGTGGGGTACACATTCCCCACCCTGCTGTTCATCTTCTTTTCCTTTTTCTTTTCCTCTTACGTTTTTTTTGTTTCTCTTTTGTGAAAAGGTTAGATGGCTTGGTTTTTTTTCGTTTTTATATGAAAGACCAAGCTCATAACAGGAAGTGTGAATATAATTTTGAAAAAGAAAGGATGGGAAGAGAAAAAAAAAGACCCAAGTAATTTAATGAAATAATGGGGTGGTTTATTTGCTGCCATAAGCTCCATCCCTCTTGGAGTCCTTGTATTGTGTATGCTTTTTAGTTTCGAAGGAACAAGATGAATTCAAACAAGAAAGGTTTCACAACTATCCTTATTGTTGTTGCAGAGGTCTGATGATGTTTATCACACCATAATTTAGATTTTGAGTTTGTTAGCTACTCTGGCACCAGCCTGAGTCTTTGCTGGTTTAGGTCCAACGTCGATTTTTGGTTTATGTGTTTGGGTGTGGAATCGGCAGTGGTTTTTACTTGTTATCGCTATTGTTTGGGCTGTGTACTTCTGTGTGCAACTTTTGTATCAAAGTGTTGCAAAAGCGTTGAGCATCGCCAGCGGATCCATGTCTTCGAGTTAGCCAGCATTGTCACCAGGATATGGGAGATCGTAGCTTTATGTCGAGGTGTGATACATGGCGTGTGGTTCAACTTCTGGGTATGATGAAGAAAAAGTTTGGACAGTAAAATATGGGTTTGATATGTGTATATATATATATATATGTAAAATATGGGTATGGAGGAAGAAGAAGAGAAAGAAGAGAGAGAGAGAAGAATAAGGAGGATATAATTGTCAATTTACAACTTCTGTTAACATAAGTTAGTGTGCATTTCAATCCACAAACCACGTGGGGGTTATGTGATGATTTCGGAATGTCAAGGGGGTAAACCGTACCCGGCCCAAACCACAGGGGATAAAGTGAAGTTTGCCCTACATTTTATCATAAATATAATTTTTAAATTTTTTAAATTATGACATATATTTTATATTAAGTAGGGCTGAACAAGGAATCCGTGAAATGCGTAATCCGAATCAGTCCAGTCCAATCCAGTAGGTTCGTATTGATTTTTTGAATCCGTGGTTTGGTTTTGGATTGAAGAATTAAAAATCCATAGTCCACGAATTGGTTCCGGATTGAACCCCATGGTTCCAGATTAGAACCGATCCAGACCATATACAAATAACCTATATTTTTATTATACATCCTCTCCCATAGTATCTTCTCTTATTCCGTATAAAACCTAAACTCAAATCTAAACCCGCATAATATCTTCTTTTATTATTTTTGTTTGTTAGTTTTTAGTTTTAATTTGTAATGGTCTAAATACTTATAGTGAAACCAGTTTTCTTATGATTGTTTAAATACTAGAACAGTATGTCGCTATTATAGAAAGACATGTTGCTATTGTAGAATTAATATAGCGCTATATTTATATTTTTATGAAATTAAAGTGCTATATATATATATATTTTTGTTATTTAATTATGTGAATCCGTAGTCCTAAACCGATCCAATCCGTATTTAAATGGATTTGTTCGGATTGGTTCCATGATTTAAACGGATTGGATTGGTTCCAATTTTTTAGGAACCGTAAATAACGGATTGGTCTTGGTTTTACCCCAATCCGGTCCAATCCGAACCATGCTCA
>NW_021027476.1:447608-459907 GCF_004153795.1 Camellia sinensis | reverse complement strand
AGCTTCCAAGGCGTTCTCTTACTCGGGACTCGTCGGCGATGCGTTCGGTGGTGCAGGACGAAACCTCTTGCAGGCCTGTATCGTCATCAACAATCTCGGCACGCTCGTAGTCTACATGATCATCATTGGTACAATCCATTGTCCTCTCTTTCTATTGTTGATCATACTTCCAATTTACGAAATCAGTTTTTTGAAATTTTTGTTTATTTTGTTGATCATACATTTAGGGTTTTATATGTTTGAATTGAGCAGACACTAGTGCCAGAGTAATTTTGGCTTGGTTAAGATAAAATACTAGTTTAATTACATTTTTTTTTTTTTTGGTTCTCAAAGTATGAAGTTTGTGTCATTTTAGTGGTTAATATTTAAATTATGTCAATTTAGTCCCAATATATAAAAGTGTTTCAGTTTTATCTCCAAGTAAATTCTATCAATAGGCATTAAAGTCAGGATTAAGAGTGGAATTCACTTAAAATATTACATTTTTAGTCCCAAAAATATGTGGTGCCGTTAATGTAAACAATTATCCTGTCCCTAAAATATGTGATCGGTTTTATCTTGATCACCAAAGGTATATATTCACCCTTCACTTTAATGTCGTCAATGATGAAAACAGATTTGGGGATAACTTTCTATACATTGTGGATCAAATTGAAACACTTTCTATAGGTTGGGGACTAAATTGACACAATTAAACATTGGAGAACCAAAATGACACAAATGTCATATTGAAGATTGAAACTGTAATTCACCCTTGTGAGAAATATGTTGTACCCTGCTCTGGACGCAGCCATAGTTGCTCTTAATTGGGTTACGGTTCACCCTTCAATTGGGTAACTAGGTTCCTTCTCCTACGTGTTAAGGATGCAAGTGCTCTTCTTTGTTTACATTTCGTTTGACACTGTTTTGTTGGTTAATTTGTTGCTCATTTTTGACCATTTGATACTGATCAAGCAATGTGAGTTTGTGAACAGGTGACGTGCTGTCAGGGACATGGTCAGATGGGATCCACTATTCAGGTGTGATGGAGGAATGGTTTGGGCAACAATGGTGGGACAAACGTTCCGTCCTACTGCTTCTCACAACCATCCTTGTTTTTGCTCCTCTTATTTCATTCAAACACCTTGGTGAGTCTTTGAATAGTGTCTCCGTTTATATATATGTATAACCTTTTTTAATTTTACTTAATGTGAAGATAAAAGGCAAAATTCAGTTATCTGTGTCTCTAGTAAGCATGGCTTAGGTAGTTTAGGTGGAATTGAGAAGAGGTGAGATTGTTTTTCTACTAGAAAACCACCTTGAAAAAGTCTAGGACACAAACTGATCACAGAACCACCCATGTGAAAAGGTTGTGTCTGGCCCACACCCATGTGAGAGGGTCGTGTCCAATTCTGTGATTGGTTTATGTGCAAGTAAAAGAACTAAACCGGCTTGAATAAGTGATGATTCAGAAAGTAAACATTGTCGTAAGCTCAGTTTGTTTATCTTCACATTCAGCGTAGCATGTGTGATTAAACAAATTGACATTTGGCGTTGACGTTGCTTTCAAAGCCAATGGGTGCCTACTTAAGCTCAATACAGCCCTCCTCTAAGAACCTGCCAATCCACTGATGGGGTTATTGATTACCTTTAGTTGGTACACCAAGTCATTAGGTGCAATGAGCATCATGAGACTAGTTACACTTAACCAACAAAGTGAATTCCTATTGTATATTTGAAGATTCAAGAAATCTCTTTATTTGCATCTTATTGTTATCATCAGTATTAAGACTTAAGAGCCCTACCAGGCCTAACAACACAATGCAATGGCTTTTAGTGTTGCGTTGGGGAGAGGACAACTATTCCAATCATTTGACTAGAATGAAAATAATGAAGATCAGTAAAAGGGAATTTGGAAGCATTATTGCAAAGCTATTGGTTGTATTTATTGTGTTTATGGTGAAAGTATCCGATTGGATATTTTGGATAGCTGTGGAACCAATGAACATGGTACTGGTGAACAGTCCTTTCCAAACTTCATTAATGGAAAGCCCTTTGGTTTGCTGGACAAGCTTGCACAGTTGGAATGTTGGAGAAAAAAACCTCAGAGGCTATTTTTATTGCTCTTGACATCAATGCTTTCAGTAGGCAACAGTTCTAGTTTAGATTTTTTTTTGTCGGTGGGTTCTAAATAGCGGTATTGGGATACGTATTAGTATCGGTCGCAGTGTAATGGTATCAAAAGTATCAAGCATCACGCATCGGGAATCAGAAAATATGATCCTGAAATTTTGAAAATCATTCACTACTCTACTAAAATTCAATGATAAATTTTTCTTTTAGTGATAAACATCATTTGTCACATCTTGACGAATGTATTGATATATATGTAATCAATTTTTACTTCATAAGACAATAAACACAAATCAACTACAAGAGTTATTATATATTGTCACATCTTGTCACTTATTTGTAGTTATTATATCATTCGTTGCAATAAATGACAATTTCTCTTATGTAACTATGGGTTGACTATGAAGCACCGACACTTCAAAACAAATGACGTATCCATGTCAGACACATGGACACTTCGGGGACATGTGGCTACTTTGGGGACACGTATGGGACACGCCACATGGCGTGGCACCTTATTTAATTAATTTATTTTTAGGGCTCACGCCAGGATACTTTAGGGATAGACTAGGGATATGCCAAGTTGTCTTTTTCCCCCATTTTCTTTAGTACTTTTAAGGAATGTTGAATGGTGAATGTTTACTATTTTTTTTTTTTATAGATTTAAATACTTAATAGATTATCTATAAAAAAAAGATATAAACTATAAGTATTAATTTAAATTTTTTTTTTAAAATATAGAATTAGAGTTATTTTTATTAATACTGATTGTTTGTGAATGTAATATTAATCTAGATAGCAAATAAAAATATATGAAAAAATATTTTATTGCCGTGTCCATGTCCCCATTTTTTTAAAATCACTGTGTCCCGTATCCACATTTGTATCTGTGTCCGTGCTTCTTAGTGGTTTGATATATATTGTTACATCTTGTCACTTATTTGCAGTTATTATATCATTTGTTGCAATAAATGACAATTTCACTGATTCTTTTTGTTTTTATTGTTTCAGATTCATTGAGGTACACATCAGCCTTGTCTGTTGGTTTGGCTGTCGTATTTGTAGTGATCACAGCAGGAGTAGCTATTGTTAAACTGAGAAATGGAAGCATTGAAATGCCACGCTTGCTGCCTGAACTTGTTGATCAGGCATCTTTCTGGAAGCTTTTCACAACTGTACCTATACTAGTCACTGCCTATATCTGCCACCATAATAGTGAGTTCTAATCTCTTCATCCTCTCTGTTATGTTTTAGTTCCGAAAAGCACAGAAACTTCTATAACCTTCAAAGTTTGGTATTCTTTTGACCTCATAAACCAAATACTCAATTTTGTCCCAAAATGGTTACATATGTTTCTTGACTTGACTTCCAGGCTACCTGGTTTTGTGATGCTTTGTTTGTAACTCCGAAATGAAGCTATTGGTAAGCTTAAAAATAAAGAATGCAACAGGAAAGTGATATTTTTATTTAATAGGATTTGCCAACTTATCAAAATCTGAACAAGTTGACTGTTAACTTCACCAGAAAGTCCCAACTTTATTCTTTAAGCCTAGTTTAAGAAAAGTTTCTGTTATAGGGGTCATGGGGTCATGCAGTGGATTTCTTCAGTTTACTTTTATAGTTTGAAGACAAAAGGTTAAAAATACCCAATCACTAAGGAGGTGCTAGTGATTTATATTTTAGATGATGCTATTGTTAAACAAATATTCCTGTTATATGCATTAAAATGTTCTTTTCCCCTATCTAGTCTCATTTGTTTGACAATATGAATGTGAACAAAGGTTGAAGTAGAGACATGCTCATGATTGGTATGCCTGTTCTTTATGATGAAATTCAAGTTTTGCAACTAGTCTGAAGAAAAACCTTTTCCACAGGTATTTGTTGTTGAAGAGTAATCATATATGTGGCTACTTTTTATTCATTGTGGCATTTGATTGAAGCCCACTATAATAAAATGGCCATCTGCTAACTGCAACTTAAATACTTAATTTAGCTGATTGAGGTCTTCATAGATTTGCTCTTATTTGTTGCAAAGATGGCACCTACTTATAGCATTGCATGAAATGTAATGGTTACAATATACCATAGTTATCTCTGTGCAAGACTTCAAATAATTTAGATATATTTAATTGCTCAGTTCCACATAATTTACTATTCTTTCTTGTTCTAATGGATTTTACAGTTCACCCAATAGAGAATGAACTACAAGACCCCAGCCAGATGAAGTCAATTGTCCGGACATCAATCACATTATGCTTATCTGTCTATCTTGCTACCAGCTTTTTTGGATTTCTCCTCTTTGGGAATCACACACTGGATGATGTACTTGCCAATTTTGACGCTGATCTTGGAATCCCTTATAGTTCCTTGCTTAATGATGTGGTGAGAGTGAGTTATTGCATCCACCTAATGCTTGTTTTCCCAATCATATTCTTTTCCCTTCGCCTCAACCTAGATGGTCTACTTTTTCCATATGCCATTCCGATTGCCTTTGACAACAGGAGATTCTTCTCAGTAACAGCGGCTCTCATGGGTTTCATTTTTCTGGGAGCCAATTTTGTGCCTAGCATATGGGATGCCTTCCAGTTCACTGGTGCCACAGCTACTGTCTCCGTTGGATTCATTTTTCCAGCTGCTGTTGCTCTTAGGTGAGTCACAATGATTATAGTTACTTTACTTGCAAGTTGCCACATTTAGCAATAGTCCATTCCAAGAAATGTGAACATGCTTCGTTGTATTTCAGATCCATAATGGTCCAAAAAAATAAAATTTGCTGGTTTAAGGTTCAGACTAACAGTATTTCGACAATTCCTTTCTTACTGGCCTTATTTTGTAGCTAGCACAATAAGATTAGTTCAATTTGGATCCTGAGATAGTATACAAAAGGCACATTGTTGGATGATTTTGTACCTTTCTATTAAAAAAAAAAATAATCCTCAAATATATTTATTATTTTCCATTGCTAAAACTTAACTTTCATTTTGATTTAGAATGTTGTAGAAAAGATTCAAACTATTTTCTAAAGGATTTCCATCTATTCTGGAAATAAAAAGGACATTTTGGTTTTAAAAGCCTCTTAATTTAGATTCACAGCCATACTTTACTCTTTTTTTTTACTGGCAAGAATTCCCTGTTGTTGAAGTTTTTTGGGCCATGTAAAGTACCAGGATCATAATTTGTTTTCTTATACTAAAAAACTCAATCAAATAGCATCACGCCTTAAAAAAGGGAGAATCTGCAGATTGAATTGTTGTATCTGCATGTTGATCTTAGAACCTTCCATCTCAGATTTACAGAACATGACATTACCTTTTCTCTAATGCATCATGATGATATATATTTTTTTTTTACTTCCTCATACAGGGATACTCATGCAATATCAACAAAGAAAGATAGACTGGTATCGTGGGTGATGATTTTTACTGCTGTGTCTTCGAGCACTGTGGCAATCTCCAGTGATATTTACAGCATTTTCAACGGGACAACGTAGTTGGAAGCTGATACCGTTGGAGAATTTTGGTGCAATTCTCCTACAATTGATGCATCTTCAGCTAATTAATTCGGTTGTTATAGAATCACTTGGTTGTGGTAAAACCAATGCTTCATTTCCAGTTCTTCAACAATCCCCACACACCAATTAATGAAGGACCCTTGTCATGTATCAGGGTTTTAACATACGAACAACACAGACGTTCAAGGCTGGTTTGGTCCACCTTATGCAGAAGGGTTCATAAGAACTTTTTGAAGTGAATATTTTTGTTAAAAGGAAAGGATTGGCTGTGGAAATTTGGAATAATTCTTGTAACTTTGTTTGATGTTCGTCAATTCATTAAAAACAATAGGAAGATATGACATGTTCACATTTTTTAGTCTATCAATTTGTAACTTCCTACATGACTAGGAGATGTTTTTTTGCTTCAATGAGATTTCAGATAGAATTCCTAGTTATAGTTCTCTGAAGAAGCTTTATACCTTGTTCAAATGTTCACATCAAGCCTGTTAAATGGTGTTTACCTCCTTTCAACAAAGCTAAACTTAGAAGTACCTACCTCAGTTTTTCCATTTTCATTTCGGATATTTGATTTTTTCTTTTTCCACCTCTCTCTCTCTCTCTCGGTTTGCAGATCGTGGCTCAATTTTAGGCAAGAAAATTGAAGTCATCAAGTTAGCTATAATCTGATCATGTAATTGGGTAAATATTCTTATACAGTAAATGGTGTTTAATATACATTCCTATTTTTTGGATTATGGAAATTAATTCTCTTACTAAGGGATTGTCTGGGATGACCTAAATAAGTGCACTTTTTATCTTTTTACGAAAAGATGTGTAGAAAAGTAGAAAGATGATGTGATAAAAAAAGATAAAAAGATGGATTATTTTGTATATGCCAAACTTGGCCTAAATTTTTGTTTCTGTCAACTACATTTGAAATTAAACTTCATTGTGCCAAATAGTTTGTGAAATAAAACCTTCTGGACAAAAGACAGGTAAGACATTATTTTTATCCTAAATAAAACCCACAAAATTTTTAATTTCAGTTCAATCTCATCTAAGTAATTACTTCATTATGGGTTAATATCAACTCAATTTTATCAAATAATGAAACAATTTCAGCTAAATTTATACTCAATTTCAGCAAATAAACCAACAATTTCAGCTCAATTTAATAATAAGGGTAAATTAATAATAACAGAAGGATTTAGGCAGAGTTCTCTTTATTATTTTTTTCTCTTTTTCTTTCTTTTTACCTTCATAAATTTTAAATCTAAACGTGTAGTGTTAATATTTGATCTTAGAAGAGAAACCAAAACTCTAGTATGCTTGTGTGGGAGGTTGTGCTTTCTCTTTCACATTTGTATTTAGGGGTGAGCATGGTCTGGATTGGATCAAATTGGGATAAAACTAGGACCAATCCGTTATCTACGGTTCTTGAAAAATTGGAACCAATTTAATCCGTTTAAATCATGGAACCAATCCGAACCAATTTATTTAAATATGGATTGGATCGGTTTAGAACCACAGATTCACATAATTAAATAACAAAAATATATATATATATATATATAACACTTTAATTTTATAAAAATATAAATATAGCGCTATATTAGTTTCACAATAACAACATGTTTTTTTATAATAGCGACATACTGTTCTAGAATTTAAACAATCATAAGAAAACTAGTTTCACCATAAGTATTTAGACCATTATGAATTAAAACTAAAAACTAACAAACAAAAGTAATAAAAGAAGATATTATACGGTTTTAAGTTTGAGTTTAGATTTTATATAGAATAAAAGAAGATCCTATAAGGGAGGATGTATAATAAAAATATAGACTATTTGTATACGGTCCGGATCGGTTCCAATCCGGAACTGTGGGGTTTAATCTGGAACCAATCCGTGGACTACGGATTTTTAATTCTTCACTCCGGAACCGAATCACGGATTCAAAAAATTAATCCAAACCTATCGGATTGGACTGGACTGGATCGGATTACAGATTTCACGGATTTCTTACTCAGCCCTATTTGTATTTAAGAAGTTAGTTAAAAGTTAATTTTTTTAATTTTTTGATTTTTTTTGAAAAAACTTGTAAAAAAGTAGAGAGACAATATAACCCAAAATAAATTAAAAGTTAAAATTTAGTTTTTAACTATCTTTCCAAATTAACCTAGCTCAAACCACTGAAAATACTTTGCGCCCCAAAGCTTGTATTTAAAGTTATGTGCCAAGCAGACCCGACACTGAGGGCAGGCAAGAAACGCCTGCCTTGAGCTCCAAATTTGGGCTGAAAATAGAAGCCCCAAATATAATTTTGTATTTTAGATATATATATATATAAAGGTCCAAATACTAGTTTGAATGGGTTAGTTTTGTTAGCCATTGAAAAAGATATGGTAGATAAATTCGATTATGCAAGTTTCATTAGTAATTTTGCAGTTAAAAGTGTGAGAAGAGTAATATTTATGTGATAGTTGATTCAATTATAAACTCCATATTACTAAACTATAAAGCAACAAGACTAGATTTTTATTTTATTTTTTGACTATTTGTAATAATTACTTCTTATCTTAATATATGAAAGTAAATTTTTATTTATAATTTTAATAATTATATATACAAACTACAAACAAATAAAAAAGTTATTGGGTATGGCTTCTGTCTAGTCCGGGATCGGACTGGACCGTGCTATTGGGCTCATGGAGGCCCACCACGGGTCCCGTTTTGATAATTTGAACCGTTGAATGTGTAGAAATCGTCGAGTACTATATGTCTGTAAAAAATCACGTTGATCGGATATCGATAACTATGTGATCAAAACAGTTTTTTGTCAATCGTTAATTTGTTCACCGTCTAATTTTTTTAATATGGAACTGATTTGATCATATAACTATCGATATCCGATTAACGTAATTTTTTACAGGCATATAGTACTCGACGATTTCTACACATTCAACGGTCTAGATTATCAAAACGGGATCCGTGGTGGACTCCCACAAATCCAACAGCATAGTCTGGATGGATAAAAACCATACCCAAAGTTATTATAATTTATCGTTTTATTTGTAATTATTTTTTCTCCAATATAAGAGGAGGTCACATTTCCAAAATCCGCTTTGCCCCCTAAATCTCATAACCCGCCTGGTGCCAAGGTTGAATTGGGTAATTAGCTTGTTTAGCCATTCAACACTTTCAACTGCTGAATTCAGGAAACTAGCCCTCTCTCTCTCTCTCTCTCTCTCTCTCTCTCTCTCTCTCTCTCTCTCTCTCTATATATATATATATATATATATATATTATAAATGGAATAAATTACACCTTTTTTTGTCAAAAATTACACTTTAACTCTCTTGAGATTTTGCATAATTGCAATGACATCCCTATAGTTTCTAAATTTACACCGACCCCCTTTACTTTTTGGATAAATTATTTATTTTTTTTAGATTCATGGATAAATTATTTATGAATCCTATTTGAAAGACTTATACAAAATATGGTCCTATGAAAAAACTTATAAGCCAATAGATCATGTGATTTTCTTATGGACACATCTACCCACAATCTTAATTAATTAATAACTTGATTAATGATAATATCATATATGGAAAATTCAATGTTACGATATATTGTGATCATATCTACATTGTTAAAAATTTGAAATTCAAAACAACCTAATTAATGGCAGTGCCATATATGGGAAATCCAATATTACCATAGATTGTAATAATATCTATATGGTTAGAAATTTGAAATTCAAAATAATCTAATTAATGGCAATACTATATATGGACTAATTAATGGCAATATTATATATAGGAAATTCAATGTTATCATAGATTGTGATCATATCTATATAGTTGAATATATGATAAATCCACTATTACCATAGATTGTAATCAAATCTATATGGTATAAATTTGAAATTCAAAACAACCTAATTAATGGTAATACTATACATGGACTACTTAATGGCAATACTATATATGGGAAATCCAATATTATTATAGAGTGTGATCATATCTATATGGTTGAAAATTTGAAATTCAAAACCTAAATGTAACATGTAACATATCAAACTCAATGTGACATTTCCAAATCAACATAGCATTGCCATATGATTCTGAAATTCAAAATAACTTAATTAATGGAAATATCATATATGAAAAATCCAATATTGTCATAAATTGTGATCATATCTATATAGTTAGAAATTTGAAATTCAATACGTAAATATAATATGTAACATCCCAAACTCAATGTGACATTTCCAAATCTAACGTGACATTAGAAACAAATTAGAGATATAATAGTACACAAATATCATTCATTTACAATTCATAAGATCTTATGGAATACATTCCTATTTAAATATGACTTAAAACTCTAAAAGAAGATTCATAAAACTTCACATTAAATAAGTCTTCCAAATAGGACTTATAAATAATTTCCCCCTATTTTTTTCGACATTTTCAAAAAAAATTTCTTATGTGTTGTTTGGGATGATCTAAATAAGTGCACTTTTTAACTTTTTATGAAATATGGGTTGGGTTTGGGTTGGGTTTAAAGTGATGTGTTAGAGAGGTGATGTGACTTAAATAGAATAGTAACTTTTTGACTTTTTATCTTTTTTCAAATATGCTAAACTTGACCTTAGTCCGTAGATGCTGTTAAGTTTTAGAACGAAATGATGAAAATGCGTCTCTCATCTTCTCCATAGTTCTAATACTGCCAACTCTCCAATTCACCTTCTTTTTATTTTTTTATCTTTTTTTATTAAAAAAAAATTACACATCAGTGTATATTTAAAAAAATATATTTTCAAATTAATGGAAGACTTTATAAACATTAAAATGTAAACTTATGAACTTTTTCATGAATTTGTAATTTATTTTTTGAAACATCACTAACATGTAATTTTCCATTTTTTATCACTAATTATTTCTCAAAATAAGTATTTTTAATAAAAAAAAATTCAAAATAACTATATTCAAAATATCTATATGTATTTTTAAGATAAATTTTTTTATTAAAAATATGTATTTTCAATTTTTTATTAAATTCTCAAAACTTTTCATAAGAAAAAATTCAAAATGCCTATATGCACTTAGTGTGTATATATATATATATATATATAGATATATTTATTAAAATAGATGTTTTGGAAAATTTTATTCAAACTCCAATGTCTCAAAGTAGCTATTTTCTGTCATATATTTTTAATAATTATATGCACAAATATAAATTGGTGATTTTCTTTTGGAATTTGAATTTTTTTATATTTTGTAATTTTTTTTAATAAAGAGCTTATTTAATTTTAGTATAAGGTTTAATGGTCATGCATTGGCTCTTAATATGTAATTGTTCTTGTGTATATATGTTGGTCATTATATGTGTCTTGGTTCTATGTAATAAAATGGGCAACGATTCCATTTCACAATAGAAGGGATTTCTATTTATTATTTAAGAAAACTAACATTGGATCTAATCGTTTTAATTGATTACATATATTCTTTTAAATTAAGGTTTAATAACAACGGTGAGACATAATATGTTAATCTGTAAAGTTTTTTTTCTTCTAGAATTTTATATATATTGATGAATTGAATACGAAGGACTTGAGGTTCTTTTGCGTTATAGAATAAAAACATGTCTAAATTATAGAGTAAAAGATGATCTAATTAAAGAAATATGCAACATTGAAGGATCGTTTGATGGATTTCAAGGAGTTCATTTTTGTTTTAAAAATAAATAAATAAAGAAGTTTATTTGTTTTAAATTTTTTTAATAAAAAAAATTTAAAAATTCAAACAATAAATGCATTAATTCAAATAATAATTTTTTTATTATTTATGTATTGTGAAATATATCTCATGTGATATAGAGTTTTTCTATAAGAAAATTTATTTTTAGTGATATTGTTGTATCAATGAAAATTAGTTTTTTTTTTAAATGTTTTAATAATATTTTAACAATTTAGGATTTTTGTTTAAGATTGTATGGAATTTAGAAATTTTGTACAAAATTACTAAAATATGCATGGGTCTTTGTTAATTTTTATAGATAATGTAATTAAGAAGCATTCTTGGCATTTTTGACCCCATTAATATTAACAAATTCTGTTAAATAACCTAAGGAAAAGTTAACAATAAGAGAATCATAGCAATAGTTTCAAAAGTAATGAAAATCAATGTTATTATTGACACAATAAGAGAAGTTCATACAATTATGTTATTAATAAGAGGAGGTAAGTATAATTTAGCCTTACAAATAAAATAAATTATGGTGGTACTACATGCACTAATTAGTGTACTTACTAATGTATCAATACTAGTTATGACATTATTTTGAGAAAAAATTAGTCTAAGATCTCTCTCCAATTTTTAGTAATGGAAAAGATCCACAATATTATTTTATGATGTCTAAGGTCCCTTAACCCCCGACACCCATATATCACAGGGAAATTTGATCCCTCAAATCAAATAGCCAAGGTTTCATTGTCTCTCCTCCACTTTTCCCTCTCTCACTCCTCTCTTCGACGTCCAAAGAGATTGCTTCAAAGGCACTTGGATCTCTTCATCATCCACTGCCCCTCTCAACATCACCGCCGATCACTCCAACTCCGATTTCATTCTCACTGTCAATTTCCACAATAAAATCCACATGAGTCGAAGAACACTTCAGTGT
>NW_021027476.1:419022-441905 GCF_004153795.1 Camellia sinensis | reverse complement strand
TATATGAATCTATAGCATGTGAAGCCTCAAGTCTCAAAACAATAAAATGCCCTTAAGGTCTTACATCTTCCAAGGCAATAGCCCGGTTGCACAAAATGGCCTCTCGGACCCAAACATATTAGCCCTTGGCTTTACAAAAATACCACAACAAAATAAGAGCAAGACTACTCTTTACCAAAACACATCTACGCCCTTAGCTTGGCGGGATCACCACATCTTTACCTGCACCAAATCCCATAGGGGTGAGCATAAAGCCCAGTAGAGAAATACCAAACAAAGTATATACATTTATGTTAGATAGCCAAATTGAATGCAAGTGCACATGCAATGCAGTACTCCTATCAAGATATTAACCATGTTTTTCTTGAGAAACACCATGCATTTCATTTACAATCACAATCTCATAAATTTCCAGATTTCAACTTTTTAATCACAAAGGGGCGGTAAATACGACGCTGGTAATCCCTAGGCTGGTGTCTGCAAGTAGACTCTACGAGTACTACCAAACTGTCATTTTTACCGTTATTAACCGGAAGGCTCGACACCTATCCGCGTGGTTTTCTAGTCTTTCACCATGGACACTCAGGCCAACTTATCAAATTCATCTACACCCCCTAACGTAATTCTTCTCAAATTAAGCATGGTGAGAATGTGCAATCGTAATGATAAATCAAATAGAGACATGATGCAATACAAAGTATCTCAAAGCATCTTTCCATTTCAAAACATTCCTACAACAAAATCAATTTACTACATTATTTATCACTTCCCTCAACACTATTTCACAGTGGCCATGCTATCAACTTATAGCAACAACAATCCCTCAACATGCCCAATTCATAACAAGTTATCCCCTTCAAGGTCACAAGTGATGCCTTTCAAACATCAACCCCCATACACAACCATTTATTATCTCACAACAACACACTTTTAAATGCTCAACCATAATGTTAAAATCACATTTCATTTCTCAGTATCATGTAAATTGCCATTTAGCAAAACATATGATGAAAGTTTACTCTCTTAATATAGAACAATAAGATGCTTCTAAGCATAATCACATTTTATTCAAAATCCCAAAAATTTCTAGGGTTTTATGTCAAAGCAAAACAACATCCCCATCCTTTGAAAAGATTTTCTTTCAAGACATCACCTCTCCTAATTTATAAGTTAAAAGTCCCAAGAAAAATAGTTTAGAAAGAGAGAGAGATCAAACCCACCCTTAAAACTCTAGCATTTATGAGACAAGACCAAACTTCCAATATCATTAATGAAACCCTTAAATCAACCAAATCAAACATAAATATATATATATATATATAACTCAAGAAAATTTCCCTACCTCAAATTTTGATGATGAAAGAGATGAAAACCCTAGCTTTTAGATGGAGGATTCTTCAATTTCTACTACACCAAGGAGGGTCCAAGCTTAATCTTCAAGATTTAGGAGAGGTGATGATGTTCTAGATCCAAAGATTTGCAAGGAAATCAAGATGTTTGGGTGTTTTAGTTAGGGTTTCTAGAGAGGAGGAGAGAAATGAAGTATAGTGAGAGAGAAAAGCCCTAAAATATTATACAACTTCGGCCAAAAGTTTAAAAAAAACAGAGATCTGGGCTGCCCGTCTGCCGCACGTGTGGCGCCCTTCCCCGTACGTGCGGAGCGCCCCTCCCCCACGTGCGGGGCTCCTCTCCCGCACCACATCCCACTCGTGCCTTTTAAGCAGAAAGCAACTCAAACAAACCCCTGCACTCCCCACGTGCGGCCCAAGGCCCCCATACGTGTGGCCCCTGGCCTCTAGCCCAGAATTTTTCCGCTTTGTTTCCGGGCACTCGGGACCTGACCCCGCACCTCCTGGAACCAGTGAAGCTCAACACTGACAAACAAAACAAGAACAAGAGCTTTAATTGGAAATAACTTCTGAATGTTTCAAACCTAACGAGAACAAAAGAAAATGAAACTAAGAAGAATGAAAAGAATGAGAGAAAAGAAAAGGACCCAGTCATCACAACCTCCCCACCATAGGAAATTTCGTCCCCGAAATTTGAGCGGACTTCTCAAAATTTAATAAACTCACCAATCAAGAGTGTTCTAACTACTATAATCATATTCAACAACATTATTAAGTTGCAACCTTTATGTTACTCAACATTTACTATTTTCTTCCTCATCATTTCATCAAACACAATCGTTCAAGCTAGAAATAAAATGAAACATCTATAACAAAATATTATCTTTCCATAACATCATGCTCAAATCAACAATACATACCACAACATGTGATCAACAATTCAACCCCATTTTCCCTTTAACACAAGGAAACATTACAATCAAATAAAACAATTAAGCATGCTCAAATAAGTCCGGGTATTTGGAGCGGACTTCCGCCTCCCTTTCCCACGTTGCTTCCTCAACTCCGTGGTGTCTCCACAACACCTTCACTAACGGTATGGTCTTACCCCGTAACACTTGCTCCCGGGTATCTAGGATTTGAACTAGCCGCTCTTCGTAGGAGGCATCCTTGTCTACCTCCAAATCAACCTAATCCAACACATGAGAAGGGTCGGGTTCATACTTCCTAAGCATTGACACATGAAATACATTATGGACCCTCGAAAGTTGTGGCGGTAAAACTAACCGATATGCCACTTCCCCGATTCTCTCCAATATCTCGAAAGGCCCAATGAACCTGGGAGACAACTTACCACTCTTACCGAACCTCATTAAACCTCGTCTAGGTGAGATCTTAAGGAACACATGATCACCCACTTCAAAGGACAATGGTCGTTTCCTCCTATCGGCATAACTTTTCTGTCGGCTTTGAGCCGTAGCTAATCTCTTGCGAATAAGGGCAACCTTCTCGGTTGTCTCCCTAACAATCTCCGGACCCAACAACGGTGCATCCCCCACCTCGGCCCAACAAACAGGTGATCTACAAGGTTGGCCATACAAGGCCTCAAACGGTGCCATCTCGATGCTAGCCTGATAACTATTGTTGTAGGCAAACTCAATCAACGGTAAGTGCCTCTCCTAAGACCCCTTAAAATCTAGGATACAAGCTCTAAGCATGTCCTCCAAGATTTGAATGGTGCACTCCGACTGCCCATCGGTTTGAGGGTGGTAAGTGGTGCTAAAAGTCAATTTGTTTCCCAATGCCTCATGAAAGCTTTGCCATAACCGGGCGGTGAAACGAGGATCCCTATCCGACACAATGGTTACCGGAACCCCATGAAGCCAAACTATCTCCCTGACATACAACTCTGCCAAATGTTCAACTGAGTCGCTAGTTCGCATCGAAATGAAGTGTGTGGACTTAGTTAACTGATCAACAATTACCCAAATGGCATTACAAGGAACTCATAGTGGCCATAACGCGTACGAAAGGTCGTCTTCTGGATGTCCTCCTCCCGGACTCTCAACTGATGGTACCCCGACCTCAAATCTATCTTGGAGAAGCAACAAGACCCTCTAAGTTGATCAAACAAGTCATCTATTTTAGGTAAAGGGTATTTGTTCTTAACGGTAACTTGGTTCAATTTACGGTAGTCGATGCACAATCGTAACGACCCATCATTCTTCTTTGCAAAGAGAGTTGGCGCTCCCCAAGGTGACGTACTAGGGCGAATGAAGCCCTTGTCTAGAAGCTCTTGGAGTTGGATCTTCAACTCATGCAACTCTACGGGTGCAAATTTATACGGCGCCATAGAAATTGATGCCGTTTCAAGTACTAAGTCGATGGTGAACTCAATCTCCCAGTGGGGTGGCAAACTAGTAAGGTCCTACGTCCGGGTATTCACAAACTACCCTTGGCAACTCAACTCGAGTCCCACTACTCTCATCATCCAAAAGAGTAACAAGAAGACCACTAAGCTTATTCCTACCACGAGAATCGAATATTGGCGACAAGACCCTATCAACTCGGTCTCCTAGAAAGTAAAAACAATCACCACTCGAGGTGCACACGGTAACCTTCTGACGAAAGCAGTCTATCACTGCCCAATACGAAGACAACCAATCCATGCCTAGGATGACGTCAAAACTTGACATGTCTATCAACACAAAAGAAAACGGGAGTCTACGCTCAGCAACCTCTATCTCACAACCATGACAACCTCGATCTAGTTCAACTGCACCCCCAACTGGAGACTCTACTCTGAGTGGAGACGCTAATTGAATCACCTCTAGCCCCAATGCAGATACGAATGCAGTAGATATGAATGAATGAGACGCACCCGTATCTATCAACACATTGGCCAAAAATTACACACAATAAAAATACCTCTTACTACCGAGGATCGCGGCAACTGCTCTGGTGTGGTAACTGCATACACGCGCCCCTGTGGCCTCTGCTTGACCTGCTCATCTCTCGGAGCATAGGCCTGCTACACTGACTGAGCCGAGATGGCTCCCTGATGAACTCTCGAAGTCTGAACTGAATGAGTCTGCTGGTGACTCTGAGTCTGCCTTGACCCCGATGCGCTAGACACGCCTCCCAACTAGGGGCAAGCTCTCTTCATGTTCCCTGACTGACCGCACTGGTAGCAAGTAGGCCTGTCACGCCCTCAAAATTAACCCATTATATATATATCATTGACATGCATTATTTAAAGAAAACACTTTATTAATTCATTCATCAGAGTATTACCAAATAAAAAACATTACATGTAACACCAAATTAAATGCCTTACAGGCTTACATCTTTCCAAGCCAACACTTGGACACAAAAGTATGAGTTCTAACTCAAATACAAATAAAGCCCTAGGCTTGAGTGTTTACATGTACTAACAATGAAAAACAAATAACTGATAATAGTCTTCAAATCCAAGTCCTTCCAAGCTAAGTTCTTGGAGGTAGCTTATCACCTGAACCTGAAAATGATGTTCCCATATAGGGTGAGCCACAGCCCAGTAGAAATATACTAAACCAATTATAAGTATTGAATAAAGCAATAGCATTCAATAGATGGTTAACCAAAATAATCAATTACATCATTATACAGTTTCATGACATTAATGTCTAAGTCACTTTTCACTTTTCTTTATTATCAACATGGTTCAAAACCTGGCCAAACTTACAACAGTGAACTATAAATATTATATTCACATTCTTCCAATGTCAACAAACAAATGAGACTCATGCTCAAATCAAAACACTTCATACTTCCAGTTTGATACACATTTTAGTGCTGTATCAATATAAACACTTCAATATAAATAAGCACACATAAAAGTGATGCTAATAGAGTCCATCCCCTATCTCCTCCCAAACACACTTCAATATAAATAAGCACACATAAAAGTGATGCTAATGGAGTCCATCCCCTATCTCCTCCCAAACACAATCCGGTTTAGAGGTCCATCCCCTATCTTCCCCTAAACCGTGGAGTACATCCCCTATCTCCTCCCACACAAAACAAAGTAGGTAAACACATAACATATACGCCACACAATCAATACACATAATGTCTGTATTAATTCAACAGTCAAAATTAATGACTCAACCAATATGATTAGTTTCAGTTATCCCTAATCCACATGCAATGTCTACAACAATCACGACTATCCTCCACCGATAGCCCAAAACAGTTATTTCTAGACTGGAAATAAATCCAAAGGTCTCCTCCTACGGTCGGCATAAGATTTCTGACGACTCTGTGCTGTAACAAGCCTCTTACGGATAAGCTCAACCTTCTCCGTCGTTTCCCTCACTAACTCCGGACCCAACAGAGGTGCATCACCCACCTCGGCCCAACATACATCCCCTATCTCCTCCCACACAAAACAATGTATGTAAACACATAACATATACAACACACAATCAATACACATAATGTCTGTATTAATTCAGCAGTCAATATTGATGACTTAATCAATGATTAGTTTCAGTTATCCCTAATCCACATGCAATGTTTAATGCTCTACCTTTTTAACAAAGGGACTAGGGTAGAAGAACTCTAGATCAAGAGTATTTGTAGAGAGAAGGGGTTTAACTTTCTCCGTTTGCTCTGATTTAGGGTTTGGAATCTAAAAAGATGATGAAAACTGATTAAAATCCCGCTGCTGTCTAATTAAACTGGACAGGCTCGCTCGAGCGAAGAATTGGTCGCTCGAGCGACCAGACACAAGAAATACTCGCTCGAGCAAAGAAAAGCTCGCTCGAGCCAAGAATGCAAAGCTACAGGTCCATACCAGACGCAAACTCTCGCTCGAGCGATCAAACCCCGGCTCGAGCGAAGAACCAAAACAACAGCTCGCTCGAGCGACTAACTCCTCGCTCGAGCGAAGATCCAAAATTCTGGACAACAACACTTAGTTTCTAAACCTAACCAACCTGAAACAAACCTACCCAACACGTCCTATAACTCCAAATGAGAAAATAAGGGACAACAACAACAATTATAAAATGACAGAATCTACGGAACCTAAGTCCGGATACAATAATCAAATGGGAAAAGACCGGGGTCGCTATAAGGCCCCTGACCCCTACTCTGAGATTGACTTTGAGATCGGTTAGGCGGTGGTGGTGGCAACACCTGTTGTCCTCCTCCCTTCTGTGGACAAGCAAAGGCCTTGTGACCGGGTTGGCCACACTTGAAGTAAGAAAACCCACTCGGTGCACTCTTCTCCGAGCCCGCACTAGGCAAGGGAAAAGTAGATCTAGACTGTTGCGACTGAGACTGGGATGAAAAAGTACTCTTACTCCTCTTGTTAGGCCTAAAGTCCCCCTGTAACCCTTGGTCCCTAGACCTCGAATTCTGAAGTCTCTCCTCCTCGGCCTCCACAATAATCTCCACATGTGTGGCTGCCTCTACAAGGCGATCATAATCTCGAATCATGTTCCCGGCAACCTTGAACAAAATCTTCGTTCTCAATCTCTGCTCAAACTCGATACAACGGCGCTCAACGGTGCTCTTCCGTCACTACCAATTCCGGTGCAAACCGGGACAAACTAGAAAAGGCCGCTTCAAATTCGGCCACAGACATGTTAAGTTGCTTAAGGTCCTTGAACTCTTGCCTCAACCTCTCCCTAGTAGTGGGAGGTAAGTACTTGTCTTGGAAGGCTACCACAAATGCCTCTCATGTTGCTGCTATTCGACCCTTGGCGTACTTCCACCATTGCCCTGCATCCCCTTTGAGGTAGTAACTTGCAAGAGTCACCCTCAATTCACTATCTTCTATATGGAGCATCTCAAAAGTCTTTACCGTGTGTTCTGGCCATTTGTCTGCCTTCTTTGGCTCGGGGCCGCCATGGAATTCATCCGGCTTGGCCCGCAAGAACTCCCTCTTGAGGAAGCTCGCCCTTGTCTCCGCAACATTCTCCCTAGCTTGGGTCTTTGCCCTCAAAATGTTCATGGACTCCCTCAATGCCCCCGCCATTTCCCGGGCTAGAGCCCCCATTGTGGCTTGGCCGGCTTGCCCCGGCACCTCCGCTTGCCCAACTTGTTCGGCCATGTTAACTTGGCCTAAACCCTCTTCTTGTATCGGAACGTCATGGACCGGTATCTCATGTACACTCCGGCGACCTCGACCTCGCCTTCCACCCCTACCACCTCGTGTTCGAATCCTTCCTGACATCCTAATTGAGAATCAAGGTAAACAATTTAGCACATCATTCCAAATGTGCTCATAACTTGCTCCACACGTTAAACTAATACAATTATGTACACTCTAACACATAAACAATTCAATTCACTCCACATAAGCACGTAGTCACATAAACACATACGAATTATCCTTTAGCGATGAGATTCGTCCCATGAGAAACCAAGAATTCCTAGTAGAATGAGTATTGATCATGTACCCTTCTAAGAAGACCTCAAGGAATCTAATAGGCGCAAATAACATCCCAAAAGTCTAATCCCATACCCATATAGTCACATAAACATGTTGTCACATAATCACATAGACAAAACATTTCCTAATCATGCGAAATGAACCCATCGTGGTATAGCAACCATTTCTCACGAGCCCCAAGTATTCAAACCCGGTAGCTCTGATACCAAGTTGTCACGTCTCGAAATAATTCTAACATAAATAATACACAAAACTACGTATATTCATCAATTATAACCATTCTCCATTCTCTATATCGAAAATATCCAAGATTTGTATAAGGGTTCCACATGCAAATATACATTCAATGATAAGAAAACACCTGAATCTATAGCATGTAAAACATTCAGTCTTCAACATAAAAATAAAATAAACGAAATGCCCTTACGGGCTTACTTCTTCCAAGGCAATAGCCCGATTACACAAAATGGTCTCTCGGACCCATACCAAATTAGCCCTAGGCTTTACAAAAAAATTTCAACAAAAGAAAGAGTGATCTACTCTTCACCAAAACATATCCCCACCCTTAGCTTGGTGGGATCACAACATCTTTACCTGCACCAAATCCCATAGGAGTGAGCATAAAGCCTAGTAGAGAAATACCAAACCAAGTATATAAATTTATGTTAGATAGCCAAAATTGAATGCAAGTGCACATGCAATGTAGTACTCCTATCAAGATATTAACCATATTTTTCTTGAGAAACACCATGCATTTCATTTACAATCACAATCTCATAAATTTCTAGATTTCAACTTTTTAATCACAAAGGGGTGGTAAATACGACGCTAGTAATCCCTAGGTTGGTGTTTGCAAGTAGACTCTACGAGTACTACCAAACTGTCATTTTACCGGTATTAACCGGAAGGCTTGACACCTATCCGCGCGGTTTTCTGGTCTTTCACCATGGACACTCAGGCCAACTTATCAAATTCATCTACACCTCCTAACCGGACTTACCACCGTATTTACCCCTTACACAGTTTCATAGTTCTCATTATAGTGTAATTCTTCGCAAATTAAACATGATGAGAATGTGCAATAATAATGACAAATCAAATTAGACAATTTGCAGTGTTACATCCAGAGGGAAATACAATGAGTGAAGGCAAGCCTGTACATATCAAATGAAGTTAAAATAGGGGAAGAAGTCAAGTGTTTATAACAATAATAGTTGTTCTCCCAACTCTTTAACAAGCATAATCAAACAAGATATATAAATGGCAAACAAGAAAATATAAAATAATTTATTCAATTGAAAGCATGACTAGATTCCAAAAAGTGATGGAAAGTTCTTACTAGGGACAAAATCAAGTGACAATCATTTTAGTCATAAAATCCAGATTTACTGTCTACTAGGGGTGGGCATCGACTGGTTTGGGTCAGGCTTCCACTTTATAGTAAGAATAAATGCATTATCCCAAGGCCCGCCCAACCTCAGCCCTAATCTAACCATCCCAAATTCGGCCCTAAAAATACTTCTACATCCCAAGCCCGCACAATTAACTCGGTATATTCTTTGTGCAGTTCATTTATGTTAGGATGCAGTCCTATCTTTTTGCGGTTCCATTTGCAGCGTTTTAAAAATTTAGTTTGTAGTGCTTAATCATTCACGTTGCATATAATTCATGTAAATTATATGAAAGAGAGCAAATATTTGATCCATAGCATAGGAGATCAATATCTGTTTGGTGAGATTTTGTGCTGTAAAATCACAAAGATTGCTCAATGAACTATTTTGGAGGTGTATAGGGGCAAAGAGTCCTAGTTTTTTTTAGTTTCTTGGTAAATATTCTAAAATTGAAATTTAAAAAATCTAATAAACTATTTACCATTTTGAAAGGAATGTTGCCCTGTAAATGTCTTCTCAGCAAGGTAAGTAGTAAGCTGAACTTCTCCAAGTTCAACCATCCCAGTATTTGCCATGCCATCCAACAGAGAAGCTGAACAAAGAAACAAAAACAAAAACCACTTATATCAACAAAGAAATCTAGAAACATAAAACTTCATAGAGAAAATGAAATAGAACCAAGTTGATCAGTCCAACCAAGAAAAGGAAAAAGACAAAAGAGAAGAATAAAGAATGATACAAGAAAACAAATATTAGCCAAGGTAAGCAATTTATTACTTAGATTCTTATAGCAGAACAACTCCTTTTTCAATGTTCACCGAGTACAAAAGACAAAATGCATATGCTTTTGCTTCCAGACTTGCATCAGCCAAAAACAAATAGACAAGAACTGTGTTGGCATTCTTTTAAATCAATGGTCCCAAAAAAAAATTTTTTTTTGGCAAAATTGATTTACCACCCTATGGTATGGTCCCCGTAGCACTTTACCCCTTATCTTTTAAAAATAGCCACAAGCCACCCATGTGGTTGTGGATTAAATTGCATTACTAACTATTAACTTTAGCGATAAAAAGACAATTATACCCTTATTTTCTTCCTCTACTTCTCATTATTTGTGTAAGAATAAATGTAAAAATAAATAAATAAATAAATCAGACTTACCTCAATTAAGAAACTTGATTTTTTTTAACTTCTAACTTAATTTCTAAATTTGTAACCTAATTACTAATTTAATCACATCTTAAGTTGTAATATATTCATATACATATATATATATATATAGATATTACCATTAGCAGGCAAAACAAAGTTTGAAAAAAAAAATTGAAAGTGTATACAAAAAAAGAAAAATAATAAACAAATGGCTAAACAATAGAAGAACTGTAGAAGCATGGAAGGGTTGGTGAATCTCAAACAAATGCTGAGATTTGTCATTACGATTTAAAAAAAAGGGACCGAAATCAAATTCGAAATCATATTATTTCTTCATCACAGAACAAGATTACATATTACCCAAGTTTCTGTGTATATATAGTGCGTATATATATATGAACTATTTAATAATTTAAGAATGAGTTTTGTCGTTCGGTTTGCTGGAATCGTAGATTCTGCCAATTGCATTGCAGTGACAGGGGAGTTTGTACAGTGGTTGAGAGGAGGGAGACGGTGGCTGAGTGGCAGGGAGGTAGGTGGTATCTAGAAGGTGGAGAGAATGGCAGGGAAAAGTGAGGGGGAGTGGGGGTGGCTAGAAGGTGGGAGAGTAAGGAATGGGTGGCTGGCATGGTGGAGGAGGTGATGGTAGGTTTAGGTTTAGGTTTTTTTTTTTTTTTTTTGGAAAAGATGGTGAAATGGGCGATTTTGTCTTTTTACCTTAAAAAGTTGACTTTATTTAATTATTTTTCTTCCTAACTCTCTCAAAATGCATGTGTAGTGTAATTTATATTAGTTTTAGACAGAAAATGTAACGGGAGCAATTTAGTCCAAAATCACATGAGGGTTAATTGGCTGTTTTCAAAAGACAGGGCTATGCTATTGGACCAAACCACAGGGAGGTAAAATGAATTTTGCCCCTTTTTTATTTAAATATGTTGATCTCATTTTATGCTTTCTAATCAGAGTGCTAACTTTCAATCTATAACATGAAAAAACAGTTAAAGTCTAGAACAATAGGGTTTTGTAATTTCATGACTCATATTGTAGCAAGGGTGAACAATAATCCAATATCCATAGAAGGGTTTGGAAAGGGAAAACTCATACAAGCCTCAAGCACTTGACAATTTCAAAGAGGCATTAAAGAGTCACGGAAGGATGAACTCAAGTCATAAATAAGAAGGATGTCCAAGTGACACAAGAAGACCAAAATGTCTTAAATAGAACCACCTAGGGTAAAGACTTGACTTTGGAAGACATTTATGTTGGTCCCGGTCAAGATCGGTGACCATTTTGGTAAATTAAGTATGACCTCCTAGCCATCCAAAACCATAACTTAGTGTAACAACCCTCACCACTGTTTACCGATAAACTACCGATTTCTGCTAAACTGAGGCTGATTATGAAAAGTAATTGAACTAATTGAAATACTGAACTGACTGACTGAAATCTGAAACTGATTGATTGACTGTATCTGTTTAAATGCATTATCTATCTGTTGCCTATTTGATTATCTGTTTGTGTTTTATGCTTTAAACTGCAAATTGAAGGCCTTTTCGGCGGCCGAATCTGAAATTGATTTATGTTTTATGATCATCTTAATTTATGTGATTTTGTGGTGTAATTATCTGAAAACTGATTAGGTATGATTAAAATAGATTAAAATAAGCTAAATTACATAGTTCGACTTAATTACCTTAGTGCCATCTAGTGGGCCACTTATTTGACACTTTAGAGGCTCATTCTTATGCATTACAAAGCATTGGTTCAGCCATTGTTCCTTGTTATTGCCGACTAGAGAGAGAGAGTGAGAGGAAAAGAGTGTATTCAACTTGATTTTTTGCATTGGCTTGAAGAATTGGAATATAGGTTGCAAATTTAGTTTCCTCACCTTGTATTGGAGACTTAGGTAAGGGAATTCAACCTCTCATTGTTATGTTTAAGCTTGTTCTTGCATGGTTTTGAGCAAAGTTGAAGTCTAGAGCCAATTTATGGCTCAAATTGTTGAATTGGAGCTTATTTGTTGCATGCATGTCTATGTATTGAAGTTTTGAGGTTGTAGTCCATAATTCCTCACACGCATGTCCATGTTTTGAGAGTAGACCATGATTTCATCATGTTTTTGTAAGAGTTAGCTCATTTGAGCTTGTATTTAAAGCTTTGAAATGATTTAAGTTCATGCATGTTCATCTTGTTCTTGAAAATTGGTTTGAAATTGGATTTAATTGAAACATCCTTGGGCTTTGATTTTACAATTGGGCTTTGGAATCATGTTAAATTATGAGTTTTGGAATGTTTTCTAGAAAATTGGCCCAAGAGGATCGAAATTTGTACATTTGAACTTGGTTTTGAGCTTGAAGTTCAAATCTGGAATTTTCAGAATTTGGACTCACGCTCGAGCGGGGTGATTGGCGCTCGAGCGTGAAATTCGTGCTCCCAACACTTTGCACTGTTTTGAAGTCCGCTCGAGCGGGGTCATGAGCGCTCGAGCGGGACCTTGTGTTTTACGCTCGAGCGGCTATCGAGCGCCCAATCGAGCGTGATTTTCACACATCCAGTACTTTTGCCCTGTTTTGCGGAAGCTCGAGTGGGAAAGTCTATGCTCGAGCGGATGCCTTTGTCTGCATTCACGCTCGAGTGGGGAAACCTACGCTCGAGCGGGACCTCTATTTCCTAAAAATTTTGAAAATATTTTTAAAGTGCATCCTTGCATCCTCATTCTATTCTAGGCATTCTTAGGCCTAGTTTAAAGTATCTTAATGAGGATATAGATGTAGAACCACACCGAGTCTAAGTAGGGACTAAATCTTGTTTCCCGAATGTAAAACTTAGTGTGTGTTCGTTCTGTCACTGTATAGGGTTGGCTTCCGGAGACGCGCTCTAGCTGCTTATAGCCCAGAACTCTATGAGTAACAACTGTGTAAAGATATGTTCAACTGTGAATATTTCTGACTGTTTAACTGAACTGTTTTCTGAACTGATATTGTTAATTGAATGAATGTATGTCCAATATTCTGAACTGTATTGTGGCATCCTTAGCAACTACTGTTTACTGTTACTGTTACAGAGATCTCTGTCGGTTCCCTTGTTAGAACCACTACTGTTTACTAATTGATGGCCATCATTGACTGTTCGGTCTTTTAAGACCTACTGTTTACTGTACTGTTATGCTAATGGATGTACCACTTATGACTATTATGACTGAATGACTGATATACTGAATCAACTGATTGTTTTCAATACTAAAAGGACATTCATTCTTAACCTTTTTATGCATTATGTTATTCACTGGGCTTTAGCTCACTGTTTATATATATATATATATATATATACATATATGTAGGTGTTCAGGCACCAGACCGGAGCTAGGAGCGTGGGTTAGACTTCTCTTTTTGTCAAGCCAACCACTGTGCCTCACTGCGAGGTTCCGAGCCTGCCAAGCTATGGCTTAGGGGTGTTTTAATTTTCCCCCCGTCTGTCTCTGTATCTGTTTTGTAATAACTGTATAGATTGATAGCACTGTACTGTACTGTTAATAGGGATTAGATCCCTGTTCTAATCGACTGTAAATGTTATACATACTGTTCTGTACTGTTCATGTATATACGTATGAAAAATCTTTTTGCATACAGACTCACAACTCATTGGACATTGTTTATTTACTGTTTTGGCTTCCGCTAGCCCCTGTACTCTGTTTTACTGTCCTACTGTTAAGCAGGCCTTCTGTAATTCTCGGATTATTGGCCGGTTACGGTACTGAACCCATAGGGGTGGGTTTGGGTCGTGAGACTTAGGATCTAGGCTTTTTTTTTTTTTTATCGGCCATAACTTAGGTTCTAGTTTAAAATTTTGAATCCTTGAGTACGACCAATTTCAAATGAAACTAGATTTACAGAGTTTTAATTTGAGCACAATTTTCACCCAAAACAGAGTTAAAATAAGAGTTAATAATCTTTTGAAGTTAGCCCTGTGTTGCGAGTGGAAGAAATCAAAGAGACTTGAATGATCAACTATTTTGGCCAGCCAAACTGGGTGTAGTTTGAAAAAAATAAACTAGCTATTATCTAACAGTTGGAACACAGGCATTATACATAAGTTTCTTTCATTTAAACCCAGAACTTGATGATTTGAGACCCAATATTACCTATATACATTAGAGAACATATCTTGAGAGATTTGGGAGAGCTTAGAAAGAGTATTCATCATACGCCAACTATCAACAACTGGCCCAAGCTTGAGAATATTGAAAAGCAAACTTTGGACAACTTTTGGGCTTCAATTTAAGGTATAAATTCTTCCTATTAGTGTATTGTTGAGGTACGTTTACCACCCATTGATATTTATTTTGTAAATTGCAAAGGTTGGGGTAAGACTTGGAAAACTCTTAGTGTTGGTGCCTGTTTGACTCTGATAGTTTGTGGTAGAAGGCTACCCATTGTGAGTTGTGCATTGTGAAAGAAGTTGTGGGGGGGCCTATAAACTGATTGTGAGTTAAGGACTGTGGTTGAGATTGCAGGTGATCCTAGAAACTCATTGAATTCTGAATTGAGGAAGAGGCTAAGGGTGACCTTGTAAAACCCAGTGTGGTGGGTTCTAGGTGAGCCCTTGAGTGAAAACCTAGAGACTTCAAGTAATGGATTTTACGTGAGCCCTTTGTGTGAAACCTAGAAAGAATAGTAGTGTTCTTCAAGACGAAATATTAGGTAGATTAGTAGCATATAGGTTAGCCTGGGAAAAACCTTCATCAAATGCAAGTGTAATACTTGAATAGGAGACAATAGGTAGATTAGTGGGTTTTAGATTAGACTAGGAGAAACATTCTTCAAATCCTAGAGATTGTCTTTGTGAGTAGAATTTAGGTGGGTACTGGCATGCCCATTGTAAGTCACCAGTTGTTTGGATGATTCATGGATACTTCAACCGAGAAGGCAAATAAAACTTGAACCTTTGATAGATATTTTCTATCACATTGAATCACTTACTAAGTTTTAAACATACCGAATGGTTAGAAAAATTGAGATTGGTCATTGAGGACTGGTGAAGAAAAAAACAAAAGAACTGTCCTATTCACCCCCTTCTAGGGCATTTTCATAAACACATAACGAGACACAATGACGTGCCAATTCAGGTTGGTTTCCAAGGCAATGGACTTCTGCATAAACCTTAAAAAATTTCAAAATTCCTAGTTTCAAGGTGGACCAATTATGATATGCATTGAGTTTTATTAAGAATCTTACTTGCCTTATTTCATGTCATGTATGTTGTGCCAAACACCATAACATGAAATAATCTCCCATCCTCCAGTTATATCCTTCTAGAAAATCAAATCAAAGTATTAGGATTGAAATAGAGCAACTTGTTTATTCTTTCCCAATTAAAGGAAAAAGCTGAATGATGCCAAGGAATTCTTTCATATCTTCTCTCTTACAAGTTGTAGAATAGCTAGCAAAAATGTGTATGGATGTTGGATTGAACATTAATAATTGATACGATGTCATACAAGAACCACGGACAAATGGTGACAAGGGCATCCATATAAAAGGGCACTACTTTAGTAGCATTCAACTCCTTGGTTGATATGTGAGACACTATTTAAAGTACCACCTCAGGTTTCCTCCTGCCCCCCTCTCAAACACAACTCAATTCAATTTATCCCACTCAACAAAGCCTTGTGCCGTTCGTCTCGGGTGTGAAAGTTCTACTTATCCATTCCACTCGTTCAAGGGCTATAACTTTGGTTAAACCACCAACCTACATTTTAAGGTTATGATATTATCAAAATCAACGAATATCATGTCAATATCCTCATTAGACAGACTATATCAAACATACTTTCTTTAATCCTTCATATATAATGAATAAATATTCGCTATAAAATGAGTTAATAAAATGTGATGACAGCCACAAATTGAGAAAGAAAATAAATAAGCTCAAACTACAAAATTGAACAACTTGAAGAAAGTTAAAAAAAAAAAGAGAAAGAAATATGTTAAAGAGCAACAAGTTGTTCAACTATATACCATCACATAGCAACTCAATTATCTCAATTATCCATAGACATGTCTCATTAGATATTCTGATTGATATGTGCAATGACAAAATTGAGACATCCATTTCCCTAGTATTTTTACTATTATTGACATACTTCAATGATTATCAAAAGGCTACCAACATACGATATGTCAAAATCATTGGTTAATGGTTATATATATTCTGTTTGGGTGTCATATGCCATGTTCTCAAAGGCTGATTAGCGCTCATGCCAATGTTAAATGTACATTAAAGTATAAATTACCATCAATATAACGAACAAATTGTGTTTCATTTGGGAGACATTAAATTTAAATAACTATACTCTTAGGAAAATTATGACAAAATCACCTCCATTTGGATTTGTGGTGGGTTTAGGGCTAGAATATGTTTTAGTGTTGGGGTTCTAAAAAGACAAAAGATAACTTCTAGTGTTTGTAGAATGAAAAAAAAAAAACACTAAATTTGTTGAATTTCAAAAACAACAGCTTGCTAGATTTTCAAAAAAGATTCTATTCGAGAGTAATTTAGTGGCTAAAATGAAGGACCTGGGGAGAGGTCATTGAGGGCCAATAAGAAGAGGAATGGGAAGGGTTAAGGTTGATTTAGGCTGGTATGGAAATAAAAAGTTAATTTTTCTAGGGCTTTGAACAGTAGTACGAGATCAGTGTTTACAGATGCTTTTGAATATCAGTAATTTTTTGGATCAATACTACATTGCCGTGATTTTTTGGTTTTGAAATTTTGAAAGCTATCCTGGAGTGCTGTTGATTCAGTGGCTGATGGAGAACATTTAGATGCTTTCAGAGTTAATTTTAGTCCAACTGTAACTTAAACTTAAAGGTTGGAAAGAATATAAGCAAAGGAGGAACTGGAATACTTGCGCTCATTTCTTTGTCTTATCCAACATAAAGTTTTCCAGCTCCCATTTCTTTGTCTTATCCAACGTAAAGTGAACACAAATGAAATGTTTCAAATAATTAAAATGATACAATACAATATCATTTAATCCATATTCCGAAGATCCCAAGTCTTCCCACTTTACATCCAAATCTAAAAACCTTATGCTAGCCACATACTCGAATGCAAGAAGAGCAATAAGGATGAATGAGATTCAATGAATTATTAGATTTTGCATGCAGATAAACCTATTCTGTTACAAAAGTAAATAAACTAATTATGTAAGTAGGTTTACTCAGCCTTGTGTTGGAGAAACATCTCTTGACTATGAGAAAAAATAAGTTTTTAGTTTGTTATTTCACAAAATTGTAATCAAATCATTTCACTTGAGTTTCATTTAAATACAACTCGTGCCTAATGACTTAGTTTACTTTGAAGTAAAATCTTTTATTGGGTTTTTTACACCATATCTTTTTCAATGAACTAAGTTTCCGATAATGAGAAGCACAAGCTATGGAAAAGAGATTCATTTTATACAAATATAGGTTCCACATCTTTATCATGGACATATTAAGTACAACGAAGGAAAGAAGGCAAGCAGAGAACATATCAAAAAACAAAAAATATAGTAATAAAAGAGGGCAAGCAGGTAGATATAACACGAGTAAACAACATCATCAACAACAAATATATGCAACAAGTAATATCAGAAATCCATACCAATTTTCTTCCAGTTATTAGAAAATTGGGCAGAGCAGTTACTCCCAAATGAAAATACCTGAACCAAGTTTTGATAAACAACAATAAACACCTATAAAAGATCTCTTTCCAGTACACTAATATTAGAATAACCACGACAACAATAGGAATGACAAAGACAAGATCAAGAGTTCATAATATTTACAGCAGCCTTCTATGATTATTTTGTATAGTTGGTATTTCACACATTTTCAACATTTGACTACAAACTCAATTGTTGCTTATTAAGAAAAAAAAATCCAGCATATGAATAATGTATCTAAGTTTTTATATCAGCATGAAGAGTCTTTCCATCCCCACCGACATTAACATTGAAACCCTACATTAAAGAAAAAGGTTTAAATTTCAAGGATTTTCTTTTTCACTGTTATTTATTTTTCAGATTTTGGTTTTCTGGGATATTTAAAGTTAAGATATTTGTTACATATTAAATGAAATATCATTTGTACAAAATGAACAAAAACAACACAGCCAGTCCTTTGTACATAGATTCTAAGCTTCATGTACTAGTGTCGAGTGCAAGTATGTGTCTAAGCATCGATTCATCTAATTCCCAAGTCCTAGGTCATCAAGCATGTTACATATAGATTTCTAATACTGTTTATAATTTCACAAGCTAAAATGGTATTTCAAGTGATCTTAATTGTTATACTTCACTCACTTTGAATAAAATATGTAACAGAATTGATGTAGTAACGAAGTTTTATGTATAATTAAAGTTGAATAACTTTACATGCTTGCTAGGTGAATGTCCAACTAAAAATGTTAATTATTTAGAGAGCCCATGTAACATTGGTCCACTAAGTACTTGCTTTTTTGGTAATAGCCAAGATATATCAAGTCACTGTACCTATTGAGAATACCTGAATTAGCAATGCCTTTGAATTTTCAAACTTAGACAGAAAGTTCTCAGAGGTGATGACCTCAAAATCATGATCTCCTGGATCTGATTTAACAGGAAAAGAAAATAAAAGAAAAGGATGATGACATCATATTAGAGTTGTATTTCCCACAAAAAGAAACATATAGTACATGTTTCCAAATTAAAATCTTTGGTACAACAGCAAATAGTCTAGAATGGAACAACTTAACTAACCATAGGAAGTAGACTCTAGCAATGGAAGGTCAATTTCAAAAAAAATTGTCCCAACATGTCGCTCCTTATAGCACTTGTGTCTTTCAAAGCTTTTGGGGAAGTATTTGAATCCTTTATTTTGTTTTGGGAATCTTTAGTGTTATTGTATCTTGGTTTTGGATGAGTGAAAATTGATTTAAACTTGTTGGGATTGCTCATTCATGTTGAAAAGTTGTTTGGAAGCTTAAAAATCTTGTTCTGGGGTCGACACCGGTCTTGGTGGTGTCGACACCTTCTCTTTAAGTTGGCCGCAAGGGTCGACACCAATCGAGGAAGGGTCGACCCTTGTTCTGAAATTGCTCACTGCATTTTGGTGTCGACACCAGCTTGGGGAAGGGTCGACACTTGCTGTGCAGTCAAACTTAGTGTTCCAGCTTTTCTTCATAAGTGTCGACACCTGTGCTGCAAGGGTCGACACCTACGAACTTTTTTTCAGATTTCAGTCCGGTTTTGGGCCTATCTTTTTGGGGATTTTGACTTAATCTTTTGGGTTGACTTTGGGACTTCATTTTACTTTGACCTAGCACTATAAATAGGTCCCTCACTTAACCTATTCTTTACCTTTTCTTCTCTTTTTCCTTCTCTAAGCCATGAGGCTCTTCCATCCTCTCCAAAATCACTTTTTTGCTCAAAGATCACTTGGAAGCATCTTCTTGCCTTGCTCCTTTGAGATTAAGTGTAGAGCTTATCAAGAGCTTCGTTTTGATCCAAGTAGAAGTTGGTTTCGACAACTTTGGAGTTTCAACTTTGTTTTGCTCATCTTCTCTTCTAAGCTTGAGGTAGGGATTTTCTACACTCTAATATGGTTTTTAGCTTAGTTATTCGCTATTGTGTATAGATTATGATATTTGGTTGTGGTTTGGACAAATCTAGGATTTGGGTATGGAATGAAAAGAGGGGTATTTGATGAATATGAGGTAAATGAGTATGAGGCTTGAATATAAGATCATGTTGTGCCAAAATAGTTGATTTTGGTGTTTGGGTTGATATTTGGAAAGAGGGAGATTAATTTTGATTAAATTATTATTTTGTATAAATAATTGGGATTAGCATTGAAAATGTAAAATTGGAAGGTTATGGGTATACATGGTGAAATTAGATATGTATTATCTTACACTTTTGAAAGTTGTGAATAAATTATTATCTTGAGATTGAATATCTGTTTAGAGATGAATGTACTGGGCTATCGGTGGATGATAGCTATGATTGTTGTAGAAATTGCATGAGGATTAGGCGATTTAATGCTAATCAAATGTTGGTTGTCATTGCATATGATTATGTTTATAAATACATTGTATATGTATGTTTATTTGGGAGGAGAAAGGGGATGGATTCTGCTGAAAGCAAGCTAGCCGAAGTGTCCTAGGTAAAAGACCCGAAATCATATATGGGTGCCTATTCCCGCGGACGAAATATCCGTAAAATGGCATATTTGAGAAAATATCCATGGTGTCGATTCTCGCGGACGAAAAATCTGTAAAATGGCATATTTCAGAAAATATACATGGGTGCCGATTCCCGCGGACGAAATATCCGTAAAATGGCATATTTGAGAAAATATCCATGGTGTCGATTCTCGCGGACGAAAAATCTGTAAAATGGCATATTTCAGAAAATATACATGGGTGCCGATTCCCGCGGACGAAATATCCGTAAAATGGCATATTTGAGAAAATATCCATGGTGTCGATTCTCGCGGACGAAAAATCTGTAAAATGGCATATTTCAGAAAATATACATGGGTGCCGATTCCCGCGGACGAAATATCCGTAAAATGGCATATTTGAGAAAATATCCATGGTGTCGATTCTCGCGGACGAAAAATCTGTAAAATGGCATATTTCAGAAAATATACATGGGTGCCGATTCCCGCGGACGAAATATCCGTAAAATGGCATATTTGAGAAAATATCCATGGTGTCGATTCTCGCGGACGAAAAATCTGTAAAATGGCATATTTCAGAAAATATACATGGGTGCCGATTCCCGCGGACGAAATATCCGTAAAATGGCATATTTGAGAAAATATCCATGGTGTCGATTCTCGCGGACGAAAAATCTGTAAAATGGCATATTTCAGAAAATATACATGGGTGCCGATTCCCGCGGACGAAATATCCGTAAAATGGCATATTTGAGAAAATATCCATGGTGTCGATTCTCGCGGACGAAAAATCTGTAAAATGGCATATTTCAGAAAATATACATGGGTGCCGATTCCCGCGGACGAAATATCCGTAAAATGGCATATTTGAGAAAATATCCATGGTGTCGATTCTCGCGGACGAAAAATCTGTAAAATGGCATATTTCAGAAAATATACATGGGTGCCGATTCCCGCGGACGAAATATCCGTAAAATGGCAGATTTGAAGTGTTTATATGTGTTTTGCATAATTGGAAACCATTGAGTTGTAGTCTCATTTTGGTTGTTGAAAGATAATGAATTTAACTCATAAATTGAGTAGTGTATATGAACTGGAAATGAATTGATGGAACATGGAATAAGATTGACCTCAATGGCATATGGGGATGTAGGCCTTGTGGATGCTTCCATATCGGTATTGTTTATATACGTGGTATTTATACTTTTGCTAAACTTCATAAATTGTGTTAGATTATTTCTACTAAGCTGTTGGCTCACCCTATATGGGAATACCATTTTTCAGGTGCAGATGAGATGCTTCCTCTAAGGCAATAGCGTGGATGGACTTTCGGGAAGTAAGAGCTTCTTAATTATGCATTGTTGTGTGTTTGTTGGTATTTGTAAAGCCAAGGGCTTAAGATGTGATGAGCGAGACTCAATTTGTGTAACTAAGCAATGACTTGGAAAGATGTAAGCCTACAGGGCATTTAATTGTTTGTTAAACAGTAAACTATGATGTATGAAAGTATGTTGTTTCTCATGTTTATTCCACTTATGAGTTATGTTTATTGTATTATTTTGGGGGCGTTACAACTTGGTATCAGAGCGTACCAGGTTTGAATACTTTGGGTACGTGGGAAGTGGTTAGTAACACAATGGGTTTGTCTAGCTTGATTGAGACATTAGCATGTATTGTATGCTTATGTGATAACATGCTTATGTGCTTATGTGGGTATGGGATTTGGTTCCTAAGATGTTTATTGGGTCTACGGGTTTGTGGAAGTCCTATTGGAAGAGCACTTGATCACTGCAATTTCTAATTGAAACTCTAGCAACGCTGTGGGACGGTCATTATCTAGGAAGAAAATTTGTAGATGTTTATCTGATTACGTGCCTATGTGGAATGATTTACTGTTGTCCAATGTATTAGACCACGACTGAGTTAAACCTGGTACGTATATAAATGTGCTAACCTTGTTGTTACCTTTATTAGGATGTCAGGACGTGTTCGTGGTGGTAATAGGCATGGTAGACCTAGGAGGCATGAGGTGCATTTACCGAATGATATTTTGGCACAGGAAGAAGGGGTTGGTCAAGCCAATGTGGCCAAACCGATTAATCAACAGGCCATGGGCGCCTTAGCCCGTGAAATGGCCGGAGTATTAAGAGAATCTATGGACATTCTTCGAGCTGAAAATCATGTCCAGGCCCAAGTAGCTGAAGCAGGGCCATCTTTCTTAAAGACGGAGTTTTTCTGGTTGAATCCGGATGAGTTTCTGGGTGATCCTAAGGAGCCATTGAAGGCGGATGAATGGCTAGAACAGTTAGTGAAGACATTCGAGATGCTTGGCATCAAGGATCAT
>NW_021027476.1:298272-411479 GCF_004153795.1 Camellia sinensis | reverse complement strand
TGGATTTTGGTTTTTCTGCAACAAAGGCAAGAGCGAGAAAAGGCAATGTATTTTCAACAAATGTGTGCATGACCACTCTCCCCGTCCTTGCACAAGCTCAAGGGAGTGTAGTCCTCGATCCTCGTGCCACCAATCACGCATCTTGATGCATAGGACCTGGTTCGAAAGCCGACATAACTCGATGTGAAATGAATGCACATATAAGCAAGTAAAGCCAACAACTCTATCATGGACAGTCAAGAGTGTCGGCGATCGAGAATCGAGGCACGTTTCGTCACTTAGAGTACGAAACGTCCCTCGTTTCCCGTGTTCAGACTAAACCCTACTCCAAAGACAAAGCAGTGAGATGGCATACACAATGCGACTAACATGTAACCTAGCATATGCAATGCTATGGGCTAAAATGGCATACACAATGCACGTGACATAACATGGCATACACAATGCACTTACGAAGACTATCATGCGCACATGAACTAAATGGCATATAGAAATGCAAGATGGACTTACACCAATATGAGTGGACCTCAGCCACACTCACATTAGTGGCCATATGATGGAAATAAGACAACCGAAATACATGCAAACATGCACGGATACAAAGGACCGATCCTAAGGCACAACATGCAACTCTAACTAAGCATGGCAAAGGATGAAGTATGGCATGCAAACACACATTTTCTAGCTCTGAAACATAATGTACAACGGTCCCGAATCATGCAAATATGTCACACAATGCATGCAAGATGGCTCAAATACCGAAACTAGTGAAGCGGGTTACACTAGAAGTACACAAAGCAATGTATAAATGGAAAAACCAGCCCCAAACAGACCCTAGGCAGGTCTGAAACAGTGGGAAAGTGGCCCAAAATGATGACTCAACATGCAAAGAAACGAAGCTCATGCAATGGTCCGAAAATGAGGCATTTATGAATAACTCTCAAACACGTTTAAAGAGTGAAAATCATGGGAATATGGCATTCATATAAGCTCTGAAATATGGTGTATAAGGATCCCAAAGCATGAAAACACCTCAGTATATGCATGCAATAGACCTCAAATCTCAAAGCTAGGCATGGATATTGAACTACAAGCATGCAAAACAAGCATCATTCGACCATGAGACCCAAAAACAGAGTTAAGGCAGTTCAAAACATGCACAAAATCAGTTTAAGGCATGGCCAAAAAGTGCTAACATGAAGGGCCAAAACAACATGCAACATATGCTAGTAAGCATGGTTTACACTACATATATATGAAGCACATGAGGGGCCACCAAACCAGCCAAAAACAGAAACATGGCATGCCAAAATATGACCAAAAACCCACTGAAACTCAATCAACACATGTTAGAATGAAGTGTTCCTTTGAAAGGCCAATGAGAGGGTTGTTTTACACATGTATGATGGACACACAAAATGGAAAAACTACCTCTGGACAGAGGTTATGAGGACCCTAAAACTCACTGAAAAGGACCTGAAATGAGTCAAGGAAGCATGCAAGTAAAGGCCCCTTTGGGAGACCTTGAAGAGGATTACTCTACACATGCATAATAGACATTCAACATGGCAAAAAGGGCTCTGGATAGAGCCTATGCAGGTCACAAAACTCACAAAAAGTGGCCTGAAACATGGCTTTGAAACATGCAAATAGGGACTCCTTTGTAAGGCCAACAAAACTAGTAAACAAAACAAGGGGTGACAGGGTCACCCCTCTCTGATTTTGAGGCTCAAAAATACATGTTAGCCATTGAAAATCTGCTGGATTTTAGTGGCTAAAAGGCCAAACCAAGGCCAACACAAATGCTATAATGCATAGCTCAAAACAAGAGGAAATGAAGCATGCAAGGCGGTAGATGACCCCCAACAGAAAAATGGCCTTAAACAAACATGTTTAAAAGCTCAAAACAAGACTTTTTTCAGTTTATGACAAAGCCTAAATATGCTTGAAAATAGAGCTAAGCTATGAAGCAAAATAATGTCAAAAAGAGGGAAAGAAGTGTTACCCTTGTAGAGAAGAGAACCAGCAGCTTCTAGACCAATGTAGCAAGCTTTCAACCTCTGAAAAATAGCTCCAAGGTGCTTAGAGTGATGGTGAAGGTGTTGTGCTTGGAGGTGTAGGGCAATGGTGCATGAACAAGGGACTTTTTGAAGGCAATATAGAGAGATAAAATGAGAGAGGTGTATAAGCTTTAGATACAAAAATCCCAACCCTTGCAAGTGGAGAGGAGGGTCTCTCTTATAGAAGAAGAGGTCCAAGGCTTCTCTTAGAAGCTTGGAGCAAATGGGCCAAGCTTCTAAAGGAAGCTAAACCAAAAGGGTCAAGCTTCTTGAGGAAGCTAGACCAAAGGGGTCAAGCTTCCTCAAGAAGCTAAACAAAAGGTCAAACTTCTCTTAGAAGCTAAGAGTAAAGGACCAAGCTTCTTTAAAAAGCCAAAACAAGAGGGTCAAACCTCGGAGGATGGAGCAAATGCCTCCCAGCTTGCACAGTTGGATTGCATTCAGGGAGACCAAAAGGCAGAAGGCTGGCCGACCAGGTTCAAAAGGGTCAAGCTCAAAAGGTGGTCAACTGGTCAGCCGACCACTTGCCCTGGTCGGCTGACCAGGTTCAAAAGGGTCAAGCTCAAAAGGTGGTCGGCCTACTAGGATTGGTGGTCTCCCAGGTGAATGCAACTCAGTGGTGGTATGGGAGACCAGAAAATATGGCTCAAAAGTGAGAGAGACCACTTACCTGTCAAGAAAACCGGCCGACCGAGGAAAGGTGGTCTCCAAGAAGAAAAGGTGGTCTCCCACCCTTGCACCACCTTCCTAACAATGAAACTAGGGTCCATGCCAAAAATGAACCCACACCGATGCGAAACGAAGGTTCGGGGGCCAAAACGCGCAGCCAAGGGCCCCGAAAACTAACTATTAAGCATCGAAAGTGGCGTGCGTCCACGAAGGTAGTCTCCCGGGCCACAGTGTCCCTCTAAGGAGAGGAAACAAGGTGTGTGCCAAAAACCAGAGCAAACGGAGGCAATTAAGCGGTCTCGAACCGAGGCACACGACCGACGGCTCCGAAAACCAAAAACTGGTCTCCAAATGGGAAAAATGGCCTACGACCATGAAACGTAGCCTACGGCCACTGAGAGATGGTCTACAAGACCTCTTCCTCCCTTCAGGAAGAGAAAACAGAGAAAACAGGACCTGGTTCGTAAACCGAGGCAAGACACGAAAAGGTTCCGAAGCCCGAAGGCAAGGCTCTCAGTCGAGACTTTGCAACCTCAGAACAAGCACAATATGCAACATCACCGAGCGCTCAGTTGGTGACGTCTGAGTCTTAAGGTCGGTCAAAAATGGAGTGTCTACAGGCATGTCAAAACAACCCCAAAAATGGGCTAAAACCAAGTCAAAACATGCTAGAACAATAAGCTCACTCATTAGGCATGCAAGGCTATCAAAGAGGGCTTACACTACAAGTGTAAGAAGCAAATGGGGCATGCTCTAACCAAACCAAAACAGAGCTATATCATGGCAAAATAGGACCAAATACACACTGAAATGGTGGCCCCAAAGTTCTAGATATGATGGCATGCACAATGACCCATTCTTATGGCATTAAACACCAACTCTTCAAAGTATCGAAAGAGTGACAAATATGAAGGCATGGCAATGAAACATGCTTTGAAATTACATAACAAATGATTCCAAATCATTCAAATAGGTCAAGCAATGCATGCTAGTGGACTTGATGCACAAAGCTAACAAGCTAGGATGAACCATAGCTATACAAATCATGGCATGCATGACCAAAACAACAAAAATCAGAGCTTAAGCATGCTAAAATATGACCAAAAGCTTCTCAGAGTCAAGCCAAAATCATGCTAGAATGATAGTCAAAAGCATGATGCATGTTAGGCTAGTGTGCAAATTTACACTACAAGTGTATGGAGCATGAAAGCAACCACCAAACCAGCTTAAAACAGAGTTAGAGCAGGCCCAAAATGTCACAAAAACATGCTTGAAAAGAGCTAACATAAGCCACAAAAAGATGCTACTTTATAGAGCTAACAAGGCATGGCATGGAGAGACAAGGAGGGGAGGCTATCCCCTCCCATTTGGGACCTCAAAATAAGCTTTTTACCATTGAAAATCCTCTGGATTTCAGTGGTTCTAAGGCCACGAAAAGTTGTTTTGAAAGGCCTTAGAAGATGGCTCAAAAGCTATACAAGTCAAGGAGCAAAAGGGAGGAAACACCTCCTAGCCAAACAAGGCACAAACCAACACTTTGAGGACTGAAAAAAAGAGTTTTCTTCAGTTTAAAACCAAGCCAAAAATAGTTTAAAAGGGTGGCAAAACAAGCATGCAAGAATGGCCAAGATAGTGTACAAAAATGAGCTTAAAAGAGGGAGATGCTTACCCTTGAAGCACAGCTGCAAAACAACCACTTTTCTGAGCCAAACAACCTTCAATCAGCCCAAAAATGGGTTCCAAGGGACCTCAATCCAATGGTGATCAACTTTGATGAAGGAAGTGTATGCAAACTAGAAGTATTTCTCTACTTCTATGTACATCTATGCACAAAAGGAGCAAGAGAGAGAGGCTCTAGAGAGAGAGGCAGAGATCTTGCTCCGGAAGTTTTGTAGAGAGAGAGGGATTTTAGTGAGAGAAGCTCTCAAGCTTGTCCAAGTAGTTCAACCTCTTCAATATGAGATATTTGGCTCCATATATAGCAAAATAAAAGCTTTTGGTCGAAAATATTTAATTTGGGACAAGTGGCACAACCTGGAAACAGCTGGAGGAGAAATATCTGCCAATTATGGCTTTCTGGACACTTCTGGCTGACCGGCTATCTTTGGTGCCGACTGGCCATCATGTTTGGCTGATAAGGTTCACTTTGGGCCGACCTATGGTCGATGAGGTCAAATTGTGGCCGGTGCACTTCCATAGAGGCCGATGGAAAAAATCAGTCCTAGTCCCTAACTTGAAGCAAGCCTAATTCCTTCATCTGGACTCTTTTTCAGGTCATTCTTGAGCCTAAACTGTAGCCCCAGAAGTGCTCTTTCCAAATTTTTCAGCCTCACTTCAAAATTCCATCTATGCTAAGAGATATCCTTCTTTCAGTGAAGGTTGTTTAGTTTCGATCCAACCGAAATGATGCCCAACTTCAACCAATCCGGATCCGGACACAGATTTAGGATATTCTTAAGTGAAAAATGAAGCCCCAGAAGTAAGATTTCCAACGGTGGTGGCCTCATAGCTGAAATCCAAGTATTCAAAAGGATAGGCCTGATTTAGCGAGGGCTGCTCAACTCTCTTTTAGCGATTCATGCCCATCTTCTTCTCCAACTAGGTTTCTTCGCTCTTCTCCTCTTTTCTTCAACTCCAAACCCCTAAGAAAGGTGTTTTGAAAGATTTTTTAGAGATTTCACCTCTCTTTCATTCATTTCCACTTTGCCCTTGCTCGGTTTACCAAAAAATGCAACATTTTACGAAATGTGAGCGTCGAAACATCGTAGGAACTTCTTTTCAAAAATATTTTGAAAGAGAGGGTTTTAAGGTCCAAAAACCATTCAAAATAGTTTTAGACCAAAAATGGGGTGTGAGGTTAGGATTTGACTCTCCTCTTGTCAAAGAAACCAAACCTTTGCATTGTATAGCCTGCATCACCAAGTAAACCATCAATAACGCCCAAGTCTTAAGGGCGGTCAAAAATGGGGTGTCTACAGGTGCGCCCAATGTTCACACCACTCTTCCTCTTCTCGCGTGAGACGCGTTAGGATTTCAAATCGGTTAAAAACATTCGGGTGTACCCGGTGTTCACACCATCCTTTTTCTCCTCTCGCGTGCAACGTGTTAGGATCTCGATTGAGACCTTGGGTGTGCCTGATGATTACGTCGCCCCTCGCTTTTCCTGCTCGTCGCGTAGTTAAGCTTTAATTTTCTTATATCCTTTCTGCATGAAATATGGTTTGGCTCATGTTTCTCACGCGTGGCGTGTTTGTTTACTTACTTCTTTTCATGATTGGAATTACTATGCCTTGTTTCAGTTTGTTTAAATGTGGCATTTTTTTGCATTGCATTTACATTCAAATGTTTCATTGTACAGTCTTATTGCATGATCATAAGTTATGTTCGTGCATTTTGCATATATCATTTGCATTTTTCCCGAGAACTACGCTGCTTTGATTCCTTACAATGGGAAACGTAGGCAGCCTATGGGCATAACCATTTATTTTTTTCCTGATTGTTTGTCCAAGTCTTACGGCCTTGTCAAAATGGGTCATCACTAGGCTTTGACATTCACTCACGTCATTTCATGACTCCGCGTTCTGTCAAAGAAGGACAATTGTAGACACCCCATTTTTGACGGCCCTTACGACTTGGATGTTCTTGCAGGTACATCTGATAATGAGTCTATTTGCTAACCAAGTGCTCGAAGTCCTCAGCGGAATGCCACAACTTTGAGCCTTTCAAACCCTACATTCTTTTTGTCTCATTTTTGGACCATGCCTTGGTCTTTCCAGCCTGCAACCTCTGGTGGCCTATCAGCCATCCCTAGAGGCTTTTGGACATCACTCTTGGTTTTCCGGCCATCACTGATGGTCAGTTGACCACCAGTATTTTTTGCAGATATTTTATACCAGCTGTGCCAGCTGTTTGCACAGATGCTTGCATCTGTCCACACGTGGAGGTCTGGATCTCCTTGTAGAAATTTTAGGTTTTCTATATATAGGGACCCCCTCTCTTATGTTTTGAGGTTAGAAAATTTTAAACTCAAAAATTTTCCTCCCTCTCTCTCTACAAATTCTCTACACTTTTGCCTATTTACACTACACTCTTGCCTATACTCTCTTAATCAAATCCTCTCACCTTTGATCTAAGGTTCCTTGAGGCCTTCTTGGAGCTCTTGAAGTTGGTTTTGGCTTGAATTATGTGCTAGAGTTACTCTTTGCTTCAAGAGGTATAACATTTGCTTTATTAGCTTGCTTTACATACTTGTTTTCCTATTTTTTTCCCACTGTTTTGGTCTATTTTTGAACTGTAAAAAACTCTATTTTTGTGGGTTGAAATTGGTGTTTTTGGCCATTTAAGGTTAGGGGGTGGTTCACCCTCATTTATTCCTTGTTTATAAGGCCATTTCATTTTTGTTTCCCATTTTCAAACCATCTTTTCTTGGGCCTTTAAACACTGATTTTTAGAGTATTTTTAGTGGTAAAAATCAAGTTTTGAAGTCCAAATTTGGAGAGGGTAGCCTCCTCTCTTTCTGTCTTCTTTGCTAATCTAGTTGGTGCCATGCTTTAGCTTGTTTTTCTAGTTCGTTCTAGCTTAATTCCAGCATGTTTTAGGCTCTATTTTGGACTGTTTTAACTCTGTTTTGGATTGGTTATTGCATTTGAGTCTTATATTGCATAGTTGTAGTGTAATAGTCCTCACAAACTTGGTGTTTTAGGCCTTTAGACACCACTTGTCTGAGTTGATTGCATGTTTTTGGTGCTTTTCACACTTAATTTCAGGACTAATCATCTCTGCAACTTCCCTATGTTCTTGGCTTTTAATTTTGCTTTGAAAGTGGTTTCAAGTCACTTGCTTGCCTAAGTGTGAAATTGAGGTTTCATACTTAATGGTTTTATCCCTTAGGGGGTTCATTATCAACGGTATGATAATTCTTTCATACCTAAAGCAACTTGTGTTTTGAGCCCTTTTTCCATTAGAGGACTTTAATTCACCTTTGAACTTAACTTGATTAAAGAATTATTGGTAAAGTAAAATGAGTAACTAAAACGTGGGACTAAAAGTGAGCAAAGATAAGAATTTGGTTTTGTTTTGATTTGTTCAATCAGACGTTAATTGAACACATGGAACTTGGACCATTTCATACTTGTTAGTGATGAAATTATCCAAGTCTCTAAGGTCAACTTCTTCCCTTGATCTTTCATGAAAGGGAGGAGGTTAATGTCTTGTTTTTGCATTTATTGAACTTGCATCTCTTGCGTCACAAGCCATCATGCAATGAAATTGCTTGAGTTGGTGGTTTGTGGCTTAAGTTCATCACTCCTTGGATTTGTTCATGAAAAGGAGGCGTGAGTTGTGCAAACAATCTGTGAGAATACCCTCTTTTTGCTCTGTTTGCCCTCTGTTGTAGCAAGATGAACCAGTACATTAGTGGCCAGCAAACCACTTTCTATGGCTAGTAGGTGGCAGGCAGACCACCATCCATGGCCGACAGATGGCCGGCAATATTTACCAGTGGCTGGCTAGCCACTGATGCAAATCTCAGCAGAATGTTGGTAAGGTGGAGCAAAATTGTCCTAGAAATGTTCAATTGTGCGAACAGAGGCTTTTGGGAGCCAAACGGTGGTCGTTTCGGGTGGAGATCGAGCATGCACATACACATCCTTCGTTTCCCGAGGCAGAGTAACTAATTAGTTTAGTTTAGTTAGTTTAATTATTAGTTGCAATTGTTTTGTAATTATCTAATTAGCTTAATATTGTTAGCTTAATTAGTTGTAGCTAATTAGTTTGTGATGTAATATTTAATTAGCCTCGCGTAGTTAAATTCTTAATTAATTAGCTTAGATAGTTAGCTAGTTATTCATTTTGGTTTGTAATAATTAGCTTAATTAGCTTAGCTTAGTTATTCATTCGGACTCTCCTTCGCGAGAGCAACATGATGTAATAATGTGTATGTCTTCCAACCCCATGTCTTTCTGCTTTTAATTTATTTTCTTTGATGGTTAGATTAGGGACATGTTTCAATTAGCATACCTTATGCTTGCATCCATTCATCTTCTATTACATGCACCGAGGTTCAGCGCATCATTCTAATTGCATCGTCATTTCAATACTTCGATGAATACGTGCTTAAACCGCATGCTATTTGATTAATTCATATGACATATTAGTAGCTGAGCCTATTAATTGCATCCTTTGCATGTGTTGCATTAGACATTTGGCATACTTAGGAATCATGCATTTTTTCTAACTCTTTTGTTTTATCTTAGCTTGGAGTACTAGGTGAGTTTTTAATGCTTTAGTTTATTTGCATGAGTGTGAGTGATTGCCATGTCTAGCATGCTTGCCATGAGGCTAAATGCTTACATGTTAAACTGCTTGAATGCTTGTGGATGAAGGATTGTTGCTTGAATTGGAATGATTCAATAAATGTACGTTTAAGCCCACTTTGTTAAGTGGCAAATTCGCAAACTTTAATCCCACTTGAGGTGGCAAAATCAAACCCTTTTCAAAAAACAAACATGAAATTGAGTTGTTTCAATTCGGGCAAACTAGTCTATATCTGCTTTTGCGCACCACATAGTAATGCTAACCAAATAACCGGAACAAGAGCATGTCATGTTGATAAAAATCATATCATGACTAGTAGAGGCCGATCTTTGATCGGGCGAGCGGGGGTGCTCAATTCATGACCTTTCCCTCTCGTACCTAAATTCTCGAGCCGAGGCAACTTTGGTGATGACGAACATGTGGCCTTTGGAACGAGTCATGAGTTTTCTAAATTTTCCCAAAATAAAATATTTAGGTGGCGACTCTGTATCTGGCAAAGCAGTCCAATTTTGACATTTTTTATTCAAAATCAATTTTCCAAAAGATTTGCCGGATTTGGACTCTTTGGTGTTTATCAATTTCCCATTGCATTTGTGAGATTAGATTCAGAACCGCAGAAGTCCGAACTGTAGGGCTTCTTTCGAACCTTCCGAAAGAGGGCGCGGAAAAGGCGAGCTACAATCTATTTCAATGCCCTTCTATGTGATCAGAAATCCCAACATTTTCCCTACTGTCACCCCAAAAGTGCACTTCTGTGGGTTTAACCTCAATCTGTATTCCTTGATCCGTTGATTTTTTTTTCCAGTGCAGTGTAATGGCCTTCTCGCTCTTTGGAATTGACAATCATGTCGTCCACATACACCTCAACCTCTTTGTGGATCATGTTGTGCAAAATAGTGGTTGCAGCTCTTTGATAGGTTGCCCCAGCATTTTTTAACCCAAACGGCATGACTCGGTAGCAGTACGTACACCATGGCATGGTGAAAGCAGTCTTTTCCAGGTTTTCCAGTGTCATTATAATTTGATTGTACCCAAAAAACCTATCCATAAAGGAGAGTAAGGCATGGCTAGCAGTAAAGTCCACCAACTCATCAATGTGCGGCAATCAGAAGTCATCATTTGGACTGACTCTGTTCAGGTCTCTGAAGTCGACGCAAACCCGAATCCTGCCATCCTTCTTTGGCATTGGGACGATATTGGCCAACTAGGTCGGATACTCAAATAATAACAAGAATCCTGCATCAATCTGCTTGGTGACCTCTTCCTTGATTTTCAATGCCCAATCCGGACGAATTCTACGCAATTTCTACTTGACTGGTCAGGCCTCAGGGTCAAGAGGGATCTGGTGCTGCACAATCTCAGGATCAATTCTTGGCATGTCTTTGTAGGACCACATGAAAACATCTTTAAAAATTTTTAGCAAAGAGATTAAACGCTCACGTTCCTCCGAAGACAACGTGGACCCAATCTGGACCAAGTGTGGACTGATCAACCTCAATGCCTCTATGTCGAACAATAAAGCCAAGAAACTTTCCAAACGTGACTCCAAATGCGTATTTGAGTGGATTCATCTTCAAGTCATACTTTCTCAGCCGGTTGAAGACTTTATGAAGGTCCTCTAGGTGATTTTCCCTTTTCTTAGTTTTGACCACCAAATCATCAACATAGCACTTAACAAATTTGTGAAGCATGTCATCGAAGATCTTTTGCATGGCACGTTGATAGGTGGCATCGACATTCTTGAGTCCGAAAAGCATCACTTTATAACAATAGATGCCTTTTGTGGTATGAAATGTAGTTAACTCTTTATTCTCAGGTGTCATTCGTATTTGGTTGTATCCTGAACACTCATCCATGAAGGATAACACCGTATGTCTGGCAGTGGCATTTATCATTAATTCCATAATAGGAAGCAGAAAATTGTCCTTGGGACATGCTTCGTTCAAATTTTGAAAGTCGACATATATTCTAATTTGTCCATTCTTCTTGACTACCGAAATCATACTTGATATCTATGTCGGATATTTTACTTCACGTATGAACCGAGCTTCGATCAACTTGTTGACTTCTTCTTCCACTTTGAGGATGCGCTCAGGTCTGATGTATAGATGAGTCTGCTTTATTGGTCGCATACCATGTTTGATCCCAAGGTGATGAACAACAACTTTTGGACTTAAACCGGGCATCTCCTTGTATGTCCATGCGAAGACATCTTTATATTCGAGGAGCAGTTCGAAAAATGTCTTTTCCTCCTCAGGCGTTAAGAGTGTTCCCATAAAGATTGGTCGAGATTTTTCAGGAGTTCCCAAGATAAGGTCTTTCAAATTGTCAGTAATTGATTACCCTCCCCCCCCCTATCTTCAAGTTTTGGAGGAGCTTCTTGGAGATCATCATCCTCCCAATCTAAACTAGAATCTTCTTCAACTGTTACATGGTGAAAAGCAACATGTTCAATTTCTTCTTCTCTTTTACTTTCTGCTTGAGTCTTAATTTCTCCAGTTAGTATGATGGTGTGTCTTTTGACCTTAAGCGGGCCTTCAATACTAACTTCAAGTGACGTCATGCATTTCATGCGAGAAGGAATCAAATTTCGAGTCTTATCATCCTCCTTTATAGAATTCAACTCAATTGTTGATGTGCTTATCTTGTTCTTGCCTTTTTTAGGTGATGTATTCATATCGCCAAGTTGAGCAAAAACAGACTTTCGTGACCAGGAAGTTTGTTTTTCATCCCCTTCCTTAGTAGTGCCCAATTTGTTAAAAACTAAAGGTTTAGAAGTTGTACCTTCATCTATCTTATCAACAATGCCTAACCTATTAAAAGCCGAGGTTCGAGGTGCATGAGCTTCAATGTGGTCAAACACTAAGACTCGAGGAGTTGGGCTTGGACTTTTGTCTTTCTTCACTTCTTCCACAGTGATATGTTGTACGTCTTCCTTCTTCTCTTTTCTCTTGGCAGAGATATGAATGGGTTCAGTTGGCATGAATCCAACTCCAGTCTTTGGAGGGCTCACCCTGTACTCTTGTTACCTTAACTTTTTTTGAGTTTCATTGAGACCATGAACTTTCTCAACTGTAAGTTTAGGACTTAACTCTCCCAGCGATGAGGGATCAACAAAGTCATAACCTAACTTGGCTAGAAGCTTATAAGCTTGTAAATCAAACCCTTCTATTCGTCTTTCAGGTAAGGAGCCATGTTCAATAGAATTTTGCGCAGGCCTAACAAATCCCTATAGTGGAGGTTTAATTAGGCTTGACAATCCCACCTGTGGAATTGGTATTGTTGCCTCTGCTCCTAGTATCTGCAGATCTTCTTTTATTGCAGGGTGGCCAAAGTCTCCTTTGACTTTTGTGGACGTCGTGAGAAAATGGGATACCAATGGGATACCTGAAGTTATCACAGGTGAAATCCCTTCTGCAAGAAAAGAGAAAATGAATGAAGAAAACAAAGCTGTGTTGGACTTCTCAATGGAAGACGCATTGAGAAGTCCAACACAGCTTGCTTTTCTTCATTCATTTTCTCTTTTCTTGCAGAAGGGATTTCACCTGTGATAACTTCAGGTATCCCATTGGAATCCAAATAAAATTTTGCATCAGTGAAGTGAGCCTCAGTTTTTGTAAATGGCTTGTCATCTGCTAGCGCCGTCTTTGTTCCACCTTGGTCAAATTTAAAACACTGATGGTGAGTTGACGCAACTACACCATTTTCATGGACCCAAGGTCGCCCAAGCAACAAATTGTAGGACGTTCTTGCATCGATGACGTGAAACAAAGTACTGGCTATGAGTTCTAAAATGGTGAGGTTCAAATGAATCATACCAATCGCACGTTTCCCCCCTTGGTTGAAACCTTGAATAACCAAACGACTTCGGGCTAATTCGTCCACTGGGATTCCAAGTTTCTTCATGGTGAACTTTGGCATAATGTTTACCACTGAGCCTTCATCAATAAGGATGCGGTTAACTTTTTGTTCACTAATAAAACCAGAGACAAACAATAGGCGATTGTTTGGCTTTGAACCTAGTTGAAGATCTTCATCAGTGAAGGTGATTGTTGTGCAACAAGGAACATAAATGATGGAGTTCACCTTGGGATAGTCTAGTTCATTAACAGCAAACTCATATTTTCTAGGATCTTCTAACACTTGAACAAGTGCAAGTTGTACAAACCGAGGGAGTTGAGATGCTTCATGCAAACTGAAGCGTGGGGGTAGTTCTTTCAAGGTTGTCAGGACATCAACTTCCTCCTTATCAGGCATCGCCTTAATGGCGTGAACTTGTTCCATATCTGCTTCAATGGTTGAAACCATGTAGACTGCCTCAACCAAGTCATCTCCAAAATACCTAATGGGAAAAAAGTCTCGCAGGATAATTGGAGTACACGATTTTTCTTTAGGAAATTTTTCTTCTTGTTGCATCGTCTTTTCATTCTTCATTTTGTCCATCAGATCCTTCTTGGAATGTCAACGGGAGTTCTTCTTTTCTTTTACTTTCTTGAGTGAAAAATGTTGAGTCTTGGACTTTCTTTTTCGTGACTTCCTTCATGTCACGAGAGCCTAACTTTCATTTTCTCCAATAGTTAAGACTTTTTCGAAACCATCATGGACATGTCTGTCTTGATTTGGAAGTTGAATAATGATAGGTTCAAGTGAACCAAACTGGATGACTTTGGGAATTGCTTTCACTGTTAGAATTGCAAATTATGACATTTCTGTCTTGGATTTTGAGGATGGAGAATTTGGAGGTCCTACAATAACCGTTGTATGGTTGGATTCTGCCGATTTGTCAAGGTTCAACAGCATTTTGTTCTTCCTGGCCAAGTCCACGAGCAATTCCTTTAACACGAAGCATTTTTCAGTAGGATAACTAGCTATCCGATGATAGTGACAATACTTCGAATCCTTCACATGACTTATTTCTTCGGGGCGTTTGTACTAAGGGAGTTGAATGACGTTCTTTTCAAGTAAATCTTCTAATATCCCTGGTACATCAAAGTTAGGAAAAGGATACTTCTTTTCTTGTAGTTCTTTCAGAGATGGGTGTGTTTTTTTCCTTTTTTCTTTCTTCTTGTCTTTAGTTACAATCTTGATTAGAGTTGTGGTTACCACCATTGCTTCTTTGGTGGTACCTTTGAAAGGCTTGCCTCATTTTTTCACTTCTATGTTATCTTTCCTTTGTTCAAGAATTGGAAGGTCTTACCTGCCATGGTTGGCTATGTTAATTTCCATGTCATGTGAACGCGTAGCTTACTCTTCAAATGTTCGTGGTTTTATCCCTTGAAGGATGTAAAGGAGTCCCCAGTGCATGCCTTGCATGCATATCTCCACAGCTGAGATCTTAAAGAGTCGATCTTTGCAATCTAGACTTAGAGTATGCCAACGGTTGATGTAATCTACACAAGCTTCTCCTTCTATTGTTTGTGGGGGCCCACCGTATTGTGCTCGGATGGTACTTGCAATCATGTCTTGGAGTTGTTGAACAGACAAAAAAGCAATAGATGTTGGTTGACTACTTGTGCCAATCGTTTGCCTCACAATAGATGTATGGCAAGTTTCCTCACCAGCAACTTGCTTGGACTTAGATGTAGGGTTCACATTCTCAACAAAAGGGGCTTGTGGTGTAAAGCTAGGTGGATGAGAATTATCTTGACTTGCCTCGTCAGCATTTCATGCTTCTAACTTGTTCATCAAGGTGACAATCTAAGGATCATTCTCTTCCACGGTTTTGGTGAGCTTGTCAATAACACGAACCATGGTTGCCAATTGTTCTTCCACTGAAGTGGTGCTAGTGGTCATGACTGGCATAGCCACCAAGTGAGACCAATCTGAGTGATTCAATGAAATTGAACGTTGAGGACTACTAGGAGATGATCCTGAGTGTGAGCTTGTACTTGAGTTTACATCAGAAGCTATGGCTGTTGGGTGTGGGGAGGAACCTTCTGGCAGAGAATCCTTTGAGACAAAAATGGACTTCTTCCATTCCCTCACTTCCTTTTTCTTAGCCCCAGACGTGGATATTGTCATAGATTTTTGATACTTGCCTTACGCTTGCTTTGTTGCATTGGCGGTCGACATCACCCTGTGAGTGGCAAGAGCAATGGTAGCCTTGGTCTTGCTATGGGTGATTGGTCGTGACAACGACATTCTTGTAGGTGTTCCTATTGATCGGAGTAATTTGAACTTTCTTTGAAGCCATTATGCTTGATCAAACAAGGCTTTAGGAAAACGCTTTAGGAGAAAGAGATAAGAGATAGAGAGGTCCCACTGGGCGTGCCAAAATTTGTAAACACAAATTTCGTATCCTACAATTAAGACACGGAATAAATGCACAAATAATTAATTTTATTTGATTATAATAAATGGGTACAAGCCTTTGTAGTTTGCTCTATAAAAAAAGAGTGGATCCTCTGATTCGATCTCCGAAATGGATGTAATTCAACGACTGTAAAAGCTTGTTGTTGAGCTAGACAAGTTGATGAATTTCTTTAAGTCTTCGAATGGAGAAACTTGGAGAAGAAAGGCTTGATCGAGGGCTTGAACGGCTTGATCTCGAACGAGTCTCGAAATGATCTCTTTGAAAAGAGACACCAAATTTGTATTTGTAACTTGAAAGGATTGGCACAAGTTTGGTGTGCTTAATAATCCTTTCTTTTAAGTTTGAGGAATTTTAGAGAGAATTTTAAGAAGAGAATTTGGCAAAGTCTCGAGATTGCTTAGGAGATTCCAAGACCATTAGCCAAAAAATGTCTCTCTTCCCCCAATGAGAACCTCTATTTATAGGCTTGGAAGGGGAGGATTAAGTTTGGAAACTCCAAAATTGACTCTAATTTCCAAGAAACAAGCAATTTACCTATTATAGAAATTATTTGCATTAAAATTTAAATTTAAATTTGAGTTATTCTACCAAATTCTGGCAAAATACCTTTATGGGCCCCACACTTCTGGGTCGACCAATTTGTCAAAATAAGTTCACTTTTCTTTTAGTATGACTCATAATTTAAATGGTTAAGATCCATAGCTTTAATAGGACCCACATCTATTTGAAAAAATTTGACTATCTTATTTTTGATTAATCAAGAAAATTTATTTGCCTTGATTAATCAGACGGTGATCAAGACACGTGAAAATTTAAGTGTCTACTTTCCGCCAGCAAATGATCACGATGCAATACATATATAATATACCCAAATGTATTTTCAAACCATTTGATTTCTCAATTATATCATTTCTTTCCAATTACCAAAACCTTACGTTTAATCAAAACGTTTTCCAAGTTCAAATCATCAGTTTGATATAAAATTCATTTCCAAAAACCAATCCTGGTACCTCAATACCAACCATCAAATATATTGCTAAATCAAATGCGAATACATTGCTAAATAACAACAAAAACATTGTTAAAACCATTTTCCAAACATCCTGTTCTAAACCAACATAATATTAAATAAAATGGGTAAATCTCCAAAGAAAATACAACTGTAGACACCCCATTTTTGACCGACCTCAAGACTGGGACGTCATCATTTGTGCACTCGATGATTGTGCTTGTTTTGAGCGCCCGAAGTTCTCGGTGGAACGTCTTATCTTTGAGCCTCTAAACCCATTTTGTTTTGTGCTTTTTTTGGGCCAAACCTTGTTGCCTCTTTCCTGGAAGGGGGAGGGACCTTGTCGACCAGTTCTAGGTCTTGTCGGCCACTTTTTGTTCGGTTACTTAGAGTGGTCGACGGCCATTTGTCTTCTTTTTTAGATATTTGTTTGCCAGCTGTACCAGCTGTTGTTCATTGAAATGCATCTCTATACACGTGTATGGAGGGATGAATACAAGCCTTAATCTTGATTTTCTATATATAAGGGATGCTCTCCCCCATTTGGAAGGGTTAGAAAATTTGGATCAAATTTCTCTCTTTCTCTCTTTCTCTCTCTCTAGAATTCTTGCTCTCTCTTCTTGTTTTGTTCCTTAAAGCTTTATTTCTCTACACCTTTGTACATCAAGCCTCAACAAAACTTGACCACCTTGGAGCTGAGGTCCCTTGGAGCCTAGTTTGAGCTTTTGGAAGGAGGTTTGAGCTGGAATTTGTGCCTGTTTTGTGCTATGCTTCAAGAGGTATAAGGCTTACCTTGTAGGCTTTGTTTTGATTACTTGTTTTGCCACATTTTTGTACTATTTTTGGCCTAGTTTTCAACTACAAAAAACTCTGATTTTTTAGCCTTAACATGATGGTTTGAGGTCACTTTGTGTAAAAGGGTAGCCTACCATTCTTGTTGCCTAATTGAGAAGCTTTTTGTGCCACCTTTCAAGGCTTTCAAACCAAACTTTTTGGGCCTTTAAACCATTGAAATTTAGAGTTATTTCAGTGGTGGAAAGCATGTTTTGAAGTCCAAAAATGGAGGGGTTAGCCTCTCCTCCTTGTGTCTTACTTGCATGCCTAGTTAGCATCACATGGTAACATGTTTTTGTGGCTTAACTTAGCTTATTTCCAGCATATGTTTGCCTCTGATTTGGAATGTTTTAGCTCTATTTTGGGCTACTTTGGTCATATGAGTCTTGTTTTGCATAGTTGTAGTGCAAATGGCTTCACTAATTTGGTGTTTTAGGCCTTTAAACATGGTTTGCTTGAGTTGGTTGTGTGTTGTGGTGTCTTTTTACATGTAATTTTAGCATATATAACTCTGTGACATTCTTATTTGTTTCACTCTCTCATTTGCTTTTGAGAGTTGCTCTTGAGTCTTGTTTGCAAGCTAAAATGTGAGCATATTTTTATAGCATTTTGTACCTTAATCTCAGCATGTTTTTGCCACTATTTTGACTGGTCTTAGCTCTATTTTGAGCTGGTTTGGTCATTTGAGGCTTGCTTTGTATGTTTGTAGTGTAATTGTGCTTAATAGTTTAGCTTGTACTATGTTTTGGCCTCTTATTCTAGCTATTTTTGGCTTACTTCAAACATGTTTTAGGACTTCTTTTAGGTTGTTTTAAGACTGTTTTGAAGTGTTTGTACCTTTTGAGCTTTATATTGCATGCCTATAGTGTAATGGCTTCACTAGTTTGGTGTTTTAAGGCCTTAGATACCACTTGCTTGTGTTGGTTGCATGCTTTAGTGTTGTTTTACATATAATTTCAGCACTTTAAATCTCTGCAATCTTCCTCCATTCTTCACTCTTTCGTTTGTTTCGAAAGTGGCTTTGAACCCCTCGTTGGCTTGGGTGTAGAATTGAGACCCTCATGCCTAATGGTTTAATTCATTTGAGAGTTCATTACCAACAACATGAGGCCTCTTTCATGCTCAAGGTACTTGTGGTTTAAGCCTACTTTCAATTAGAGGACATTCACCTTTGGACTAATCAATTAGAGAATGGATTGATAATCTAAAATTGGTAAACAAAAATAAACTAAGTAAAAGAGGCAAGATTAAGCATCTTTGTGTCGCATTGTATGTGTTTGGATCGGACGTTAATCCGAACACGAGAAAAATGGGACGTTTCATACTCAAAGTGATGAAACGTGCCACTTTTCTTGGTCACTGTCACCCTTGATCATGCATGATAGGGTGGTGGTTATTTTGGTCTTATTCGTGCACTCATTAAGCTTGTGCAAGCTTGGTTCTTTAGCCATCATGCGTTGAAAATGCTTGGTTGATGGTTCGAAGGCCAAGAGCTACACTCCTTTGAGCTTGTGTGATGATAAAGAGGGTAGCGGTACATACATTCCTTGAAAATATATTGCTTTGCCTTTGTTTGCTCTCTGTTGCAGCAAAACAAGAAGTCCAGGGAAAGGGTGGCCGATCGGCCAGGAGTAGTGGCCGACTAGCCGGTTGTAGTAGCCGACGGCCACTTTTTGTAGCCGACCGACCACCAATGAATTTTTGCACAAATGAGCTCCTGAGTTAGAGCAGAGGCATTCTGGGAGTTGGTACAATTTTAAGTGATCAAAAGAGTGCAAATAGAGGCATCCGATGACAAGGCAATGGCATTTTCGAGTGGAGCAACCGAGCATGCATATGTCTCTCGCCCTCGAGGCCATTTAATCGCTTTAGATAGCTTAGAATAGCTAGTCAACTCAAATGTTGTACTTAATTAGTTAGTGTAACTAATTCTTCAATTTTGGTTTGTAATATTTAACTAGCTTAGAATAGTTAGTTAATTTACTTCAATTGTTGTAATAATTAGCTAGAATAGTTAATTAGTTTTGGTTTGTAATAGTTAGCTTAATTAGCGTAGCTAGTTAGCTTATTCATTCAGACTCTCCTTCGCGAGGGTGTAATGTTGTAATAAGTGTGCATGCATGTGTGCATGTCTTCCAACCCCACGTCTTTCTCCCTTTTATTTAATCGCTTTCGATGGTTAGATTAGGGGCATTTTCAATTAGCATACCTTATGCTCGCATGTTTGCATCCATTTATTCGTCTTGCATGCACTGAGGCCCTGCGCATCATTCAAACTGCATTGCAATTTCAATATCTTCTTTGAATACGTGTCTTAAAGCATCTTATCAAATTGAATCGAATCAAATGTCGTATTAGTAGCTGAGCCTATCAATTACATATTGCATATGTTGCATTAGGCATCTTGTATAGTTAGGATCATGCATCTTTCTAACTAGCTTTTGTTTTGGCTTCGAGTACTCGGTAAATTTTATGCTTTAGCATACTTGCATGAGTGTGATTGCCATATTGCCATGTCTCGCATGCTTGCCATTAGACTATGTGCTTATTTGATAAAACTGCATGAATGTCTGTGGATGAAGGCTTGATTGTTTGAATTGGAATGATTCAATAAATGTGAGTTTTAAGCCCACTTAAGGTGGCAAATCATGTTTTAAGTCCACTTGAGGTGGCAAAATTCGCAAACTTTTAAGCCCACTTGAGGGTGGCAAATTCAAACTATTTTCGAAAATAAACATAAGTTGAGTTGTTCTAATTCTTGCGATTTTAGTCTATACTTGATTGTGTGCGTCACATAGTAAAGGTAGCTAATAAATCGGATCAAGAGCACATAAGGTTCATAAAATATCATTTCATGATTAGTAGAGGCCGATCCTTTAATCGGGCGAGCATGGGTGCTCAATTCATGACCTTCCCCCCTTGTACCCATGTTCCCGAGCCGAGGCAACTTTGGTGATGACGGAAACGTGGCCTTCGACGCGAGTCAGGGTTTCCTAAATTTCCCCAAAACAAAAAAAATATTTAGGTGGTGACTCTGTAATATGGCAAAGCAATCCAATTTTGGCATTATTTGATTTAAAATCAATTTTTCAAAAAGATTTGCCGGATTGAACTCTTTGGTGCTTATCGGTTTCACATTACACTTATGAGACTAGATTCATAACCGTGACGGGAGTCCGAACTGTGGACCAATTCGAGCCGTCCGAAAGGGGGACGCGAAAAAGACGAGCTACAATAACCTTTCACAGAAATTTCGCCCGCAGGAAACCATAAACCGACACCCATGTAAACGTAGGCTATATAAGTGCTACTAGTGCCATTTTACAAATATTTCGTCCGTGGAATCGGCATCCGTGTATACACGTGGTTTTTAGAACTTTCACCATGGACACTCAAACCAACTTATTTCAACAAGGCAATACTTACTTCCCAGATTCACCATTTAATTTACCATTTTCAATAGTACAATACATGTAACTCCAAATATTGTTTTTTCAAAACAATGCAAATGTTCTAAAACATGATGTGAGAATTTCTAAAACCTCTTTCCAAAACATACAGTTTTAATTTCCAAAATCCATTACAGACTCCATGATATGAATGATTTCAATTTGCCTAATCCACATGTAATTTCTAGCACACAACAATACTATCCTCTATCAATAGCCAAAACAGTTATCTCTAATGCAATAATTAAAAGATATCAATATAGATATATTTTCTAAAAGTGTAACAACACCCATTTTCAAAATCCCACAACCATTTCCTTCACACCTCTTTCCAACTAAACCATTTACCAAAATCAATCAAATTCTAACTCCCAAAACAATATCATTTAGGGTTTTTCTGCAAATTGAGGTTTTTCTCTTTTAGAAAATCAAATGCAAGTTTGTTTACCAAAAATAGATTTAATATTAACCCCTAATTTGTCCAAACCCTCAACTCACAATAACATTTCAAGATTAACCAAATGACTACCAAATATAAATAACAAGATATGTCACAAATATGCTACTGAACTCATATTGAGTTTAGGAAATAGACCCTAACTCTTGAAGTGAAGAAGAGACAAGAGAGAGAGAGAGAGAGAGAGAGAGAGAGAGAGAGAGAGAGAGGGAAAATGGAGAAACCTCAAGGGTGCCAAAAACCAACTTTGCTCCGATCAAAAGAAAGCTCTCGATGTGCTCTACCTTTTTGTCAAAGAGACTAGGGTGAATAAATCAACGAATCTAGGTGTGTTTGTAGAGAGAATGTGCGTTTTAGAGAGAGAAACTCTGGATCTAGGGTTTTTAGAATGTTTAGAGAGAGAGAGAAATGAAAAAGTGACTCAAAAGGTGACTCTGCGATCTGATATATACACAAACCGTTCGACCGTAGGAAGTGACCGCTTGGGGGAAAAAAGTATCACCTGAGCATCCAAACACAGAAAGTGTGACCTCTAGACCGCAGGAAGTGACTGTTCGAGTGCAAGAAAGACTGCTCAAAAGAAGAATGCTGACTCCTAGTATCTCTGCAAATCTGCAAAAGTACTGGAAGTTCACAAAAACTGCTCGAACGCAGGAAGTGTTGCTCAAGCAAATAGGCAAAATTCTAGGCAATAACGATTTTGAAAAACAAGCTACCAACATGTTCCAAATGCAACCAAGACACTCTAATAACCAAACTCAATGAGGAATAAGGAGAAATCAAACTTGAACAGCCTATAAGACAATAAAATCTAGATCCAAAATATCAACATATCGAGTCTAAACCATAATCGCTATAAAACGTAACACTAAAAAAACTCCTTAGTGTATTTTTCTCAAATATAACACTCTAAAAAAACTCCCTAGTGTAACATTCTAATGTAACACACAAAAAAACTGCTTAGTATATAATTCTTAAACGCAACACTCTAAAAAAATTTCTTAGTGTAACACTCAAATGTAACATACAAAAAAACTCCAATGTAACATTCCCACAAAAAGATGTGAGATTCTTCAAACCATTCCAAAAGGATTACAAAAATTCCTTAGTAAGTTTTGGAGAAATATATAATTTCAAACTGTAAATGTTGCGTTTGAAAAAAGTATATTAAGGAGTTTTTTAGTATTTTTGTATGTTACATTGAAGTATGTTAAATTGGAGAGTTATGCTTGGAATTACATTGATTGGAGTGTTAAGTTTGAGAAAAGTACACAAAGGAATTCTTTTTTGTGTTACATTGGACAACGTTTGAAAAAAAACGCACTAATTTTTTTTTTTTTTTTTTTTGAGTGTTACATTGGAATGCTACGTTTAGGAAAAGTACACTAATGTTGTGTTTGGTTGGGAGATTTTTGAAAGGATTTGGAAAGAGAAATGTGAATAAAATATACCTACATTTCACCTTATTTCACATACATTTTTCCTTTCTTTTCTAAATTTCTTCCCAAATACTTTAACCAAACACAGTGTAAGGAATTTTTTTTGCGTGTTACGTTGTTATGTTTGGAAAAAGTACACCAAGAAATTTTTTGGTGTGTTACGTTATTAGAGTGCTACATTGGAGTGTTATGTTTTTGTTCGTAATGTGGGATTTGTTTCAGGAGGAAAAATCCAAAACTTCTAGGGCATGTTTGATTGGTAAGATTAGAGCATGGGATTGAGATTATTAATCCGTGGACCCAATAATCCTGTGTTTGTTTTGAAACTTTGTTTTAGGATTATTAATCCAATGGATAATTAATCCAACAAATTTGTAGGATTATTAATAATGGAGTAGGGGTGGGATTATATATCCTGAGATAGGAAATAAAATAAAAAGACTCTTTTACCTACTAATCCAATGCAAATCAAATAATGGATAAGGGGATAATTTATCCTATTAATCCAATTGGATAGTGAATACCACACTAATGTGATGAGATTAATAATACCTTCATTATTAGTCTTATGAATCAAACATGGCCCTATAGTACAGATTGCCCAAATGTGTAATTTTACATTTGGAGAAACTCACTTTTATCCTTAAAAAATTCAACTCAAACATATAAGTGACTACGTTTTTATGTAATTTTCACTTTAATAGGACTTTGGGGCTCATAAGAAAAAATAGAGGAGTAAACAGTTCACAAGATCACATTTTGATATTTATTGGTGTTTCACTTAAAATAAAAAAATAAAAAAATAAAAGAGTAAGAAAATGTCACAAAAAAAAAAAAAAAAAAAAACCAGCTTCCATTTTTTTTTCGCCTCTACAAATTATTATTTCCAAATCATTGTTCTTTTCTAGTATTTTGATAATCTGCTTCCAAACACCTTGTCATCTGGAAATTGTTTTGGTTGCTCAATTGCAGAACAAATTTAATAAGGATTTTTTTTTTCTTTTCAATTTGAATAAATTGATCTGGATATCTTCACGTTGTGTTTGTTGGGGAGATTTGGCGAGGAATTTGGAAAAGAAAATGAAAAAAATGTGTGAAATTATGTAAAATATAGATATATTTTATTCACATTTCACCTACCTTTTTCCTTTCCCTATCCTAATCCATTCACAAATCTCCTAACCAAATACAACATCAATGAACTTTGAAACATATGGGAACCATGAAAGGTTGTATTTCAGCGATAAAATATACTCGCCGGATTCTATACATTTGCCTATAATGCATCAATTTTGGTCAGTAGTTTTGAATTGTATCAATGTTCTTCTCTTAAAATGTTATTTATATCGTATCAATTAGTTTAATTATAACACATATCACTAAAAGTGGTCAGAAATGAGGGCAATAATTATTCATTCAAAGGGAATATTAGATTTTTCAAAATTAGACGTAAGTCTTCTCATAATTTTTGAGGAGTGTGAATGCGACTATATTATTGCCCTATAATTCAGTTCTATTTCTAAAAGACACTATTAATTGGCCACATTGTGAAAAATTAAAACAGCGGTTAAATCAATGTAATTAGAAATACAAATGATCAAAGTTGACATAAGAGGCAAACCACAGAAACTACATGTGTAATTAATTAATTTAATTTTTTTTTAAATGTTTGTGTAAAGAATCAAGCTGCTGAATATATATCCTACAAAATGGTTATTTCTGTTTTAATATATCTACTATTTCTGTTTTATAGCTTTGGTTGAATTTTATAGCTAATATTTGCAAGAAATTGATCTTGGAGAATTCTCCGCAATGAAGTTAATATACTATATTTTATTTTTCTTAACCATTTCCAAAATTTTATAATCAATGTTTTAAAAAGCGGCCGCAACCGTTACGTAACGCTGTTACGTAACAGTTTTGGGTGGTTACCACCACCGTTACGGGCGTTTTGCGGAGGTAGTGTGTATTGTAAATTCATAAGGTGTATCGGTCGTAACAGCTGTCGTAAGCGGTCGTAACAGTTCCGTAACAGCCGTAACAGTCTGTTATGCACCATTACGTAATAGTTCCGAACAACTTCTTTTGAAAGAACAAAAAGAAAAAAAAAAAAAAACTGAAAATGAGGAAAGAGGGATATAGATATAGAGAAAAGCGTGGAAGATGGGAGATGGAGGAGTAAGAGATAAAGAGAGGAATAGGAAGATGAAAAACATGTTATGATTTGTTGAAACTGTAAAACTAACTATTTTATTCAGTTGCTATCACTCACATTTTTGTTTCGTATATGTCCATTTGATATACTGTTTGAAAATAATAATAAGTTAATGAATAATAAAATAATATAATAAATAATAATAATAATAATAATAATAATAATAAGTGTTCATATATCTATTTGGCTTGATTAAAAAATATATATATATTTAGGCTCTTATTTATTCTCTTACTTTTGTCATTGTTTATCTTATTATAATAGTTAGTGATTGATTTTTTGTAAAATATTTAGAAAACATAAATACTATAATTATATATTAATACATTTTATACATGTCAATTTTTTTTGATATTTATATTTATTTTTATTTATTAGGTTCCAAGAATGAATATTCAAGTGATCCAATCCAAAAAAAAAATTCTTTATTTATATTTTTTAATTTTTACCATGATTACCTTAGCAATGTATATAATTTTTTTAAAAAATATTCAAGTTAAAATTTGCATATGCTTTCCACAGCAAGTTATAATAATTAAAAAAAAATAATTCATATACCTCTAAGTCCAATAAATTTTTTTTTTTTTTTTTTGCCAACAAGGTAATATGGATTTATGACATAAAATTATTAATTATTAAATAAAAGTAAAAATTCAGTTTATGGTGATTTAAAAATATGAAAATTATATGATCATACTTAAAACTTACAGAATTGATCAATATTATATTTAAACCCAATAAATATGATTATGGAAAAAAAAAATATCGTATCGGTAAGTTTTTTTAATTTGCAAATTAAAAGACAAAAAAAAAAAAAAAAAAAAAAATCACGGTCTGGTTATCGGCAACCATTACGCTACCAGGCCTCGTCTACACCCCAAAACACCAACCTGCCACCGCCCACCGTTAGCTCACGGTAAGCACACAACCGCTTTTCACAACCTTGTTCATAATTGAAAAAAACCACAAAAACTTTAACGATGATGAGCTACACTGCACTCCTTAAAAGATGCCTGTTATAACTATTTATTTATAACTAAAGAGGGCCAAATCACAACTCTTGTTTTTGGCCCCAACAGACGCTAGGATTCGAATCCTATCCACTAAAAAAAAATGCATAAGCACAACATCTTTACATTACTTTTGAAATTTATTAAAATTGACTCGTAACAAAACATAAAACCTATCCCACATGTCATCTAGAAATCGAAAATAGGCAATTCTCCATGATCTTCTGAACAACAAAGGACCAATGACAACCCAAAAACCCATGGCAAATCCGCAAGCTACGCACAAATAAAACAAATACACTTCAGATTTAGCTCCTCCATCATCACCATTGTTTCCGGGGTTAGGTGCTACACCATCGACACTGCAATTCTTTGTGAGCGGAGGTCCACAAAGTTTGTTGCCGATATAGCTAGAAGCATCAAAGCTCTGGAGCTGCGTGCTTGATGGAATCCTCCCTGACAAATTATTGTAAGAAAAATTCAAGTAACTCAAAAACGTCAAATCTGACATGCTCGGAGGGATTTCTCCTGAAAGTTGATTTCTGGAGAAATCCAACGACTCCAACAATCCCATTTCTCCAATCTTTGGTGGGATCATTCCACTCAAATGATTGTTCGACAAATTTAATGATCGCAGCCCCAACAAACTCGTTAGTTCTTGTGGAATCTCTCCTGAAAAATTGTTACACGAAAGGTCCATGCTAGTGACCAGTTTAACAATGGTATCATAATCAAACTCGCTGCCTTTCGTCACCACATATGCATTCTCTAAGAATACTCCATAGTGAAAAGAATAGGAATTCCTTTCAGCTGAAGTTTTTTCAGAGACCAATGCTGTGAAATTGCTGATACAACTCGGAATGCTTCCAGATAAATTGTTGTCTGCAAGATCTAGGATTTGAAGAGAGGCAAGGCGACACAATTCAGGAGAAACTTTTCCATGAAAATTATTCGAGCGAAGGCTAAGAATCTGTAAATTTGGAATGCCTTTCCCTATCCATGTCGGTATGTTTCCAATAAACTTGTTCTCAGCGAGGTCAAGTGCCAATAAGGCGATCCAATTTTGTAGAGACGAAGGCAACAAACCAGAGAGACTATTATTGCGCAAGTGCAATGAATGCAAGTACGGTATAAGCCCCATGGAGCTCGGAATCTTCCCACTCAGATAATTGTTTTCCAGATTCAAGGCGAGCAATGAAGTCCAGTTTGTCCAACAATCAGGAATTTGTCCCGACAAAAGATTTCCTCCTAGATGAAGAAGTTCCAATTGGTAAGGTCCATCCTCTGAATCACATAGGAAATCGGACAAACCTCCCGAAAATGCATTGTTGGAAAGGTCTAACTCGGTCACATCCTGTGAGAGACGGGGCAATGGACCGCTAAAGTTGTTGGAACCCAAGTAAAACAATGAGGGAACGTAAAAATCATCCGCGAAATGAACGTGTGGGATTTTCAGAACCTCACCATGGATTTGGTTGTGAGAGAGGTTCACATAAGTGGTGGAGGAAGACACATTCCAAAACCAAGTAGGAACGGCAACAGATATCCCAGCACAGGACATGTCCAATTGCGAAATATGCTTCTGTGATTGCAGCCAAAGGGGAAACTGCGGTCCCAACTGCCAAGATCGCAAATATACCAATTCGAGTTGGAAAGGGGGAATCCAGTTTGGATTCACATTGAAACTTAATTGGTTTCCGGATGCTGAGAATTCCACCAGGGATGTCAGATTGGCAAAGTGATCTTCAGACACAGCCCCTTCCAGCATATTATAAGAGATATAAAGTATTCCCAACTTTGAAAGGTGTCCAAGACTTTTTGGAAGAGTTCCATTCAACTTATTATAGCTTAAATCTAACACTGCCAAGGATGACAGTCTTCCTACACTCACTGGAATCGGACCCGAAATTAAATTGTTTCGAAAATAAAGTTCACGTAGATTTTTAAATCGTCCAAACTGCTCAGTGAAATGACCGAAAAGTTGATTTTCCCATAGTTCTAATGTTTCTAGAGATTCTAAAATGCATCCGGACAAGCTCTTCAACACGTCTGACACTTGTACCGCGAGTTTGTTACTTGAGAGATTGATAACTCTCAAGTTACAAAGATTTCCCATAGACACGGGTATTCTCCCTTCAAGTTTATTGTATGAGAGGTCGAGGATGGTGACAGACGTCAGGTTTCCAACGTTGCTTGAGATTGCACCCTGGAATTGGTTGTGGCCAAGGTTGAGTGATTCTAAATGGCTGCAACTGTACAGACTAACTGGTATGGTGGAATTGAAATTATTCTCGGACAAATCAAGATCTCGAAGACTGGTCATGTTCCAGAGGGAACTGGGAAGTGGACCTTCAAATCCATTTTGATGTAGGTCAAGAGAAAGTAGGCCATTTAAGCTAAACAACGCATTGGGTAATGAAGAATTGAGTTCATTTTGAGAAACATCAAAGGATCTCAAAGAAGTCAAGTTCCAAGGACCGTTTGGAATTGGACCCTGGAAGCTATTGGAGTTTAAGTTGAGAGAAAGTAAACCATTCAAAGTAAATAACCAACTGGGTAATGAAGAATTAAGATGATTTTGAGACAAATCAAGGACTTTGAGAGAGGTCAAGTTGCGAAAACCATCACCAAAAAGACCTCCAAAACCACAAGATCTAAGATGAAGCGAAACAAGACTACTAAGACTCGATATCCACCTAGGTATTAAGGAGAAGAAGTCATTTCTAGAGAGATCTAGGAGAGTGAGTGATGAGAAATTGACCTGATGAAGTTGATGAGGAATGCGATGAAGTTCACAGGAGGACAAGTTTAACTCTACCAAGGAAGGGAGCATGTTAATCACCTGTAGCCAGTCACCGGATGCTTTCTTGAGGTTCACTTGACTGAAGTCAAGGCGCTCCAAACGGGAAAGACCAGAAAGCCATTGAAGGTTGACAACACTTAATTTGACACCAGGGTATGAACCACCACCACTTAAACTTAGAAAGCGTAAACTTGACAGGTTTCCGAGCTGGTGGGGGATCGTTCCTCCAAATCCTGCCCCGGATAAAGAAAGATAGTGTAGGTTTGCCAAGCTTCCGATGAACCTTGGGATATGAATTCCTCCAAAATCATTTTGACTTAAATCGAGGTAATTCAGGCGCGTCAAATTGACCAAAGAAGGATCTATTTTGCCACCCAAGGCTGAGCTCTGATGAACTTTGCCGACCACCAGAGTTGTAGAGTTGGGATTTTGAAGGTGGAGCTCAATTACATGGCCATTTAACTTGTCACAAACCACCCCTGCCCATTTGCAGCAATCATCTTCAACATCCCAAGAGGAGAGCCTGTTTGAAGGGTCTTTGAGCTCTTGCTTGAAGCTTAGAAGAGCTTGTTTCTCACTATTAATGCAAACCACATCACCATTGCAAGAGCTAAGATTAATGGTTGCTATGGTGAGAATCACAAGAACTAGAAATGCTATAACTCTCATGTATCTATCCATCATTATGCAACCCAATAACAAAAACTCAATCTGTGTGCAATTTATAGTGTCCAATACCACACAGTGTTACTAGATTTTTTTTTCCCTCTCTTCTGGAAATTCTTGTGGAAATTTTGATTGATTGGATAAGTTGTATGGAAAATTCAAACTTGACTTAGTGAAGTGGGAACCACTTTGTGGAACTTGCACCAGGATCAAATCAGATATTTTAATGGACTTTGGCTTGCTTCTCAGGCATCTAATAGGCTTCAACTACCTTAAATTAGTGTTTGGTTAATTAAGTGAAATAAAATTATCATTTCATCGTGATGTTATTTTCATATTTGGTTTTACTAAAAAATATATTAAAAATGAAATTAACATTCACCATTAAAAAAGAATGATCATCACATAAGGAGACTACAAAATGACTATTCCATTCTATTTAATTTCAGCCCAATAAACTCTTGTTTAGTCAGTTTCTAGCTATAGTGTGACCCTGCCAGCACTCTTGGGTTAATGGGAACCACACACTCTTCTAATTTAACCGATCATAATTAATTGATACCAGAATTAATCACTAGCAATTAAGTCCATTAAAAGAGACAAATAACACACTGTAACAATGAATTTTTGGTCTTAGAACACCAAAAGATCAGATTTTTTTTGTCTAGATTATCTTGTCACTCGATTTCAAAGTTACTCTCCATAACACATAATCAAATTCAAAGTTACCCTCCATAACGCATAATCAAAAAGACTCATCGTGTGATAAAGAAAAGAATTAAGGAAGGAGAACGAGAGAGATAGAGAATACCACTGCCACTAATATTTCATTAAAACCACCATTGCCACATCACTAACACAAGATTATAATCCATATCAGTTAAATCATATGCATATTTCCCCACTGTGAAGATAAGATTACTTAAAAATTTAACTATTTCTGTAAACTAATTTGATCAAAGTAATGTTGTTTTACATGTTTCAATTCAATGTATGACTTTTTTGTTTTACCAATACTTGGTAAGCAACCAAGGTTGCCTTAATGACTAGTCAAAAAACTGGATTGCATCATTTAACATGAATAAGCATGAGATGAATGATTTTTAATGCGAATAAATTAATTACCATATTCATTTTTCTTTGGTGGTTCAAGACTTTTTTGGGGGCTGAGAAAGAACGTTGGTTCTCCAACAAGTGTCATTATTAAGAAAGCGATGGTCTTCGTGGAAAAGACCTTCATTTCCACCTTCGGAGTCTTTGATGTTACAGTGGTCATAGTGACCCCCAGACCCCCACTCTCCCACACATTTTGTGAGAGAGAGAGGAAAGAAAAAATAATAATAAAAAAAAATAATGAGTGGTCATAAATTAATTGGGGATTGTGGGGGTCACAAATTTTGGGAGTCCCAAATATTATTGTTGCTGTTATTCATTTTCAAAAAATCTTTCATTAAATTGGAAAAATTAAGACTCCGTTTTGACGTATATTTTACTTATTTTTTGTTTTTTGGTTGAGCGAAAAGTAAATAAAATATTTTTTGTATTATTTTCTCAAAATGACGTACCTTTAAAATTTTCGTAAGTCAATTTTTATAAAGTTGACCCTGGTTCAAGGCCGGGCAAGGTTGGCTTGGGCAAGTTCAACTAGTTTGACCAAGCTGAAGATAGGGATGGCCATTTAAATCTGATCTGTGGGGGCCGTCCATACCTATCCAAATGAGGCAGATTTTACTCACCCCAACACTTATGTGGGGTGGGGTAGATTATGTTTTGGTCACGCGCAACGAGGGCAGAACGGGGGCGGGTATCGCTTCTCCCAATCTAAATCCGACCCAATATAATTAATAATATATAAATAAATAATATATGTATATATAAAAAATATAATTAGATATAAAAAAAATAATATTAAAAGTCTATAATTTTGTTTAAATATAAATAAATAATAATCTTAAAAGTTTCACTGTTTATATATTTGAAAATAAAAAAAATTATTTAGTGTGCTAAAAATTTAAATAGTTTTAATTTTTTTGACTATTTGAAATATGGTTGGATATGCGCGAGTATCGGGTATCCGCGGGAGAGAGGGTGGGGTAGAAAAATTTCACCCATAGTGGAGGTGAGACGAGGGCGTAGGCGGATCCGAGGTGGAGTTTGTCGGCGGGGGCGGGGGTGTAGGGGCGAGGAATGCCAAACCCGCCCTGTGACCATCCCTAGCTGAAGATGACCGGTTGGGTATCTTGGAGCTAGGCCAGTTGGTAGAAGCTGCTCTTGGAGTGGACAGCCACACACCGGATTGTGGATAGCTCGGCGGAAATTGCTACGTGGCCCAATTGAAGAGTAAAGAAGGGAACCCACCGTCTGTACGCATCAATACTGTTTGGCTATTTTGTTAATACTGTTTGGCAGTATTGTCGCACACACACGTGTAAATCGAGGAGAGGATAGTACATCCACATGTCTAGGAGAGGATGAGCAAGGTAATACAGCGAAAAATATTTGCTCCCAGTATATAGAAGTGTAAAAATGGCCCGAGGCCTGGGGTGAGCTTGGCCCGATTAGGCCCGAGCCCGAATCCAGCTTGAGACACTAGGCCTAGACTTGGACTGGCCCATCGGCCTGCTTAACACCCACTTAAAGCTCGACCCGCTCGAGGCCTAGTGTTATTTTTGGTGAAAAAAAATAAACATTTTGGAAAAAAAAAAATTAAAATTTTAAAAAATTGTTCAAACCCTACCCAAGCCCATGCCCGAGCCCAAGCTTAAGCCCACCGACTTAGCCCACTCAAGGCTCGAATTTTGACAGGAACCTACGACGACCAACATGGGTTACACCCCTACCCGTATAAGTATTCATTTTTTTTTTTTTTTGTAGTTCAAAATTTATTTTTTGGGGCTAAGAAAGAATGTCAGTGCTCCAACAAGTGTCATTAAGACCTTCATTTCCACCTTTCCGAGTCTTTGATGTTACTTTCAAAAAATCTCAGTAAATTGGAAAAATCAAGGTAGCATTTGGTAGAGTTAAATATGATTTGAGAATAGAGTTATATTTTGAGTTTGTAAGTTTTAGAATTATGATTTGAGTGTGGAAAATTTGTTTGGTTATGAATTTTGAAAAGAGTTTTGAATTGAGTTTTGAAAGGAGTTTTGAGTTTTTAAAATTAGAAAAGTTATTAGATTCAAATTTATTTGAAATCGGGGGATGTCCGAGAGGACGATCGGGTTAGCCAAATTTTCTCGCTTGGAAAGGAGTTTTCAAAAGTAGGTGTGAAATTTTAATTTGAAAGCCTAAAACAAACACCACACTCAAATGAGTGGGTGAAAATGTGTTTGGAACACATAACCAAACACAACAAGACTCCGTCTGTTTTGACGTATGTTTTACTTATTTTTTGTTATTTGGTTGAGTAAAAAGTAAATAAAATATTTTTCAAGAAAAATATATTTGTATTATTTTCTCAAAAATGAATTATCTTTAAAATTTTTGTAAATCAATTTTTACAAAATTGACTCTCATTTACTATCTTTTCAACACATTTAACCTTTTCAAATAAGTATCTTAGTTCACTAAAAATTCATAAATGACACTTTATTGAATTAAAAATTATCTTTTAAACAATAAAATGTTTTTGTTTCAAATGTGTCAACCAAGCGCTGAAAAACAAAAATATATATTTTTTTTTTTTGTGTGTATAAAAATCAATTCCCAAGAATTTTTCTTTAAAAATATTTTATGTCAAAACAAAGAGTCTAAATTGGAAAACATTTTTATTTAGGAAAGAAGGAAAATGTCCAAACAATCTTAAGAACATTCCCAATAGTCTCTCTATCCTCACTTTTTCCCTACTCTAAGGAATGAAATACAAAATGATTCCCTCCAACAACGTGTATGCTCAACTCCCTATTTAAGGGAGTAAACTTTTTGGCTATTGGGTGGTAAAAAAAAAAAAAACTGAAAACTCAAAATGGAAACACATTTTTTATGTTTTTATTTTTTGGCCAAATTTATAAACTGAGACCACTGATTTATAAATCAAAAATTTTACCAAACAAGTTTTTATTTGAGTTTTTTTAAATTTTGTAAATATAAATAAAAAACTAAAAACGTAAATGTTACCAAATGGTACCAAAATGATTCCCTCCAACAACGTGTATGCTCAACTCCCTATTTAAGGGAGTAAACTTTTTGGCTCCCTACATTAACGAAGGGTTTAATTACTCCCTACAATTAGAAAAAAAAAATTTATTTTTCTTTTTCTTTTATTCCTCATCTTTTTCTAAAATGGTGGAGGAGAGAGAAGAGAGGAGAGAGTTTGGAAAAATATTTTTAATGAAAAAAGAAAAAGAAAAAATATTTAAAATCTATAGAGGAAAAAAGAGGGAATATTGTTGGAGATGACAATTGAAAAAGTGATTTCCTAAAATAGTTAGTACACTTTTTAACTAAAATTTGAAGAAAAACTAGGGAGGATTGTTGGAGATGCTTATGCTTAAGGGTTCATTAATCTTGATATGTGTATAAATATATGCAAGGGTTGTCATTAATCTTGATATGTGTATAAATATATGCAAAAGTGTATTAAAATTTGTAAAATTGTTAAAAAATATATAAAAAAGCATTATAATTATAAAAATTTCTTCTTCATTTTTTTTTTTTTTTTGGCTTTTTATTGATATCCCTAAGACATATCATTAGAATGGGCCTTCAAAGAATCTTTCCTGGGCTCTCAAGCTTGATTGAAACATAAGTGGAATTGCGGGTTCTTCCCACCATGACAGAATTATTGGTTGTTTTTGGAGCAATGCCAGCGTTAGGCTAAATATCTACAAATAAATCAATCACTATTTGTGAAGAAAAAAAAGAAAGAGGAGAAGATGAAGGTCTTAGGTTCCACTATCTGCAAATTCAGCCATTCAGACGACAATATATATATAGTTAGTAAGATAAACCTTCCAGGCCTAGGCACAACCTTCTAAGCCTCTAAAGAGTATGAGTTCGAATCCCCGTCGGTGTGAATTGTTTGTGACTTATCACTACATGATTAAGTGACCCTATTATATAACACCATCTAAAGATGACCTATTGTGTCTCAATTCCTTAAGGTCTAACCCCAAAAGTTACCCTAATTAGGCCTTTTTTAAAAAATATAAGTAACAAAATTTTATTCTCTTTTTCTCTATAAATCTATTCTCAAAACCTTAATCTAAACAAACCCCCCAACAGAGTTGAATAAAAAGAAATAGATGGTGGGAACTCTTTTAGCCTTTTAATATGAAAACAAGAAAGAAAAAAAAAATGTCATAACCAATTGATTCTAATTGATTTATATAAGTTAATTTTACCTAGTTTTTGGATTGATCTTTACCAGCTGCTATACAGTCAAATGGTTTTTTGGATTGAATTAAAATGGAAATTGAGCCTAGTATTCTAATTCTACAGAGAGCACCAAACCTCCTTATTCACAATCATCTTAAGGACCATGGTTAGATTGAATGCATTATCAAACTGCAAGGGTTAAAACTAATCAAACAAGAAACTTGACAGCTAAATTAGCATATAATAACTTTGCAAGGAAAAGCTCTATTCATTTGATTACAGAAAGTGAGAAATCGATTTTGTCAACAAGAAACTTAGGGCGGTTAGTACAGCTCAACACTCCCCCCATCTGCTCATCCTTGAAGCCGATCCTTCTCTTTGAAGGATGCTATGACTGTTGTTGTAATCATTTGCAGCATCTCGACACTGCAATTTCACTGTTGTTAGTCCTCTCTCTCTCTGAGTTGTGCACCGCTCATTTTGATAACCACTGAACATGGCAATCACAGCCGAATATTTATTCTCTCCGACATTCTTACAATATCTGAATAAATCTTATCACCTCCCAGCTCAGCACCAGTGGCCCCCGCAGCAACTCGCAAAACATCCTCAATCAAAGCAACATTTCCCATAATGTCGACATGTGCACCGCTCTCTAGACCCCTCCCCTCAAGAAAACTTGCCGGTGGCTTGTGCCTATACTCTCTTATGTATGTAGCGATCCCAGATGGGTTGAACAGTGTTCTTCCTCTCCACCCTTTTGCGCACATGAATCCAGCACTCAAAACAGGAACACTTTCGTCACCATCGACAAAGTACACCCCTCGTTTCAAGCAGCTATCACCGCTTTCATCTGCCAAGCTGTCGATTTGGAAAGGAATACTCTTGCACCTATTAGACAGTGACAGCTTGTATACATATGATCTTTCAGTGGGAATTCCAACACCATATAAACAGTAAATTTCCATATCCGGAGCATCTGGTAACCTGCAAACAAATATATGATTGGTACTGTACTGTGACAAACTCTAGGGAACATCAGATAGAGAAAAGTAATTGCATTGAGCTTGGGATTAAATTGGCAGAAACATACCAACAAATTTTGGATTTGTTTGTTTTTTGGAGTCTAGGACTGTAAAACATACCAAGCCACTTAGGCTCGATTGTGTTCGGCTCGTTAAAAGTTCGTTGAAATTGACTCTTACGTACACAAGCCAAGTTTGAGCATATTTTAAAGCTAGTTAAGTTTTCAAACCAAACTTGAATAACCTACTATTCAGATTGTTAGGTTTTATTTCTTGGCAAACCCGTTTGACAAAACTCCTTTGAGTAATCACAAATCAACATCTAGGGGATTTCTAGATTTTTCACAGATCAACTCGGTTATGTGCACTATAACAAACCAAGCTGCTTGAGCTAAGCACATGATTGGCTCGATTAAAACATGTTTGAGATCGACTCAAAAGCTAAACCAGTCAAACTTTGAACACATTTTGAAGCTCGTTAAGTTTGCAAGCCAAGCTTGAACAAGTTACTACTAGACTCATTTACAGCTCTATTTGAATCACGCGTAAATTAATAAGAAGCCACATGTTATTACAAAATCATCCAAAAACAGAAGATAATAGCTGGAAAAAACAGAAATTTTATAATGCGTTTGCAGCAGCAGCAGTAAATAAGATGAAAAGAAAATGGGAAAAGGAAATGCTGGCACAACGAAAATTGTATTTGTAGAACTAATATTTCTTTATGGGCAATACGAGAGGTTCTCATTACTTCATGAACAAATTATGAGCACTGATAGGTAAAGGCTAAAATTGGTTTAGGTATGCTTTGAAAACTTTCTTGGAAGTCAACTGAAGTTTACAGCAGTGAAATTAGAGGATAACTATACTTACTTGGTCTCAAGTGGATTTGACCAATACTTGTAATGGGAGTATTTGGGATCATCTAGATTCTCAGCTATCCCATGAGAGAAGTGAGCCTCAGCCCGTTCCATCATTTTGGGAGCTACAAAGCGAAAAAGATCAATGAGACTATTTGCAGTGTAAACTTTTTTTTCGGCGACTTTACGAATGCTTTCACGGCTCATCTCATCATATTCTGTCATCACCTCTTTACATGATGTGTCGGAAATAGTAGAGGTACTCATGCGCAGAAATTCCTGTTGATGAAGGGTTAGCCGTCTATCCATGTATAAAGAACTATAACCAACATCTGATAACAATTTGATACAAATGAAAGAAAATTCCACATAGGCATATAAAGTAATATCTAAGGTTGGCATTCAATTGCATAGATCATGGCTTTAGCCTGAATAAAGGGAGAAAATGGTTCTTCCTCAATTGAAATGCAGGATAAGTTATTTTCTATCAGGCTGCCTCGGCATGCAAATTGACAAAGGTGCTCAATGTAGTTAGAAGAAAATTTGACAGAATCACTTCATGTTAACATTTGCAGCTACATTTGTGTATTGTAAACTACTTTATTCTAAATGTAACATGATAATTTCAAGCTAAACGAAAAATATACAACCTACATGAAAGAATAAGCACAAGAGTGGTCATTTAGAAAGTAACTATAGGGCTCTTTTGGCCGTCCAAGGAGATTTAGCCACCCAAATTTGTTTTTCCATATATGTAGACAGTGTACTAAGTTACGGCACACTAATGTTTAGACTTGACGTAGTTCAAACGTACCTTTGCAATTTTTGTTTGCAAGTTAATTGAATAGAACAAAAATTAAATTCAGTTCAGTTGAACAAAATTTAGGAAAAACTATACCTTTGAACCAAGATTGGGGAGCTGTGAAGAAGGTAACTGTGATTCTTCCTTGCCAAAAGAGACCATCCTTCCATACTTCACGGACTCTTTAACTTTGAGTCCTCTCTTTCCATCAGTATTGTTGTTATTAATTTCTCTATAGGGTTGCATATATCTTTTCTTTGCCAAATCACAATCAAACCCCTCCTCTGGAGACCAATCGAAGTTACCCCAAATTGTCTCTCCTCCTTTTGGCATCAAGGAAATGATGGAGTCCCATGTTCGAGATACCCGCATGACATGTTCTAGAGTTTGAAACCCAAGAAGCTCGGAATCTAAAAGACCAGGAGCCATAGCCCTACAAGACGAATTAAAGGTTTGAGTCCCAAATGTAGGAAATTATTATATCACTATCAGCGTATTTTGATATCATATGGAAATGAAATCCTTCCAATCTCTCTTATGCAGCAACACAAATGAGTACCTTGTTTTATAGCATTTAAAGTTAGCCAAGTTTCTCATGTACATGATCATTCTATGCAATTTCAGGATATTATTTTGATTATTCTGAAACAATTTTTCTATGATACACTGGCTCCCTATTTTATTTTCGTAGTATCTGATGTTAACCAAATGCATTATTATGAACATGATCATTCTTTACAATTTCAGATTATTGTGTATTTTTCAAGATTGTTAAAATCGGGATCCTGAGTGGGATGGTTGGGAGGGACTCGTAAATCAGATCGTAGAATCTGATAGAGAATCGTAAGATTCTATTTTCAATGCAAAATAAAATAAAAAATTATGGATAATGATAATGTATGTTACACAATTTAAAAAGACTAAGAAAAATGATAAATTTGATATAATGCATTTTCTATGTTAATATAAATTGGAGGAGACGATTGAAAAAGAAGTTTGTAGTCAAATTTTTTATATAGATATACATATATACATATATATATATATATATAAGAAATAAATAATAACAGAAAAATTGTAGCATCGGAATTGTAATAGAATGGGGATCGTATGCGATTCTACATGATTTTATGAATATGATCGTAATCACTTTAAGATTTTACTAAATTTAAAATCCTAGTGTGATCCGGATCGTTTGACCCAATTAAAATCGTAGGATCGTAAGATCTACGATCCGGATTGGGATTCTGATAACCATGGTATTTTTAACTCTTCTGAAATAATTTTCTATGATGACTCGTTTCTTTTAGATCGTTTCCGTTTTAAAAGGTTGATATGTCGCTCGAAATGACACAACCTGATTGAGGCAGTTCGTTGAAATGATAGGAAAATAAAAAAATGTAATCGTTTCATGCAGTGTGAGAATGCTTCAAGGACCGGTTAAATGATTTATGAAAGTCCTTCAGGCTGGGTCAGCTTGTTGAGCGGAATGAACTTTTCTAACAGAAAGCAAGCACAATAACGGAGAGGTTGCAAAAGACTAACCTGATAAAAGCAATTTCTTTACCCTCGGCAGACAATATATTACCTACGGTCTTCGGAACACCAAGAAATGCGGGACCTATATTCATGATTGCTTTGATATGCTTGTTGCACCAACCAGGACCCCCGCCGCCACCCATAGGAGGAGGTGATTCAACCCATTTAAGGAAATGGAGGAAATAAATAACCCCCATGGAATGAGGCACCACCACCACTTTCTTATGGCCGTTGGTTACATACATAACCTCAATTTTGCTCTTCAATCTACTAAGAGCTTGGTCCCTGATCTGCTTGATTTCAATTAGAAATAGATTAGAGTCACTTATATTTAATTGTAGCTGTTCAATTTATAGCTAATGGTTTACAAATTTAAAGAAAATTGACTCCACAATGAAGTAAACGCGAGCACACAGGAAAAAAAATGAAAATTATGGGAGTGTATCACACAAAATGAAATGGCTCTATCTTGTTTTCCTCAGCATTTAAAAACAGAACACCTTCCTTTTGGACCTTATAGTCATTACCCACTTGCTCTAAGAACAGCACACGAACGAGTGCAGCATAACACAAAGGAAAAATTATCTAACAGGTCTGGTCTATAGAGCACATGGTCACTTTGTTCCTATTTTTTAGACTAGACAATGTAGACTAGTCAATATGATTACGTATTTCTCTATCAGTAGGCGTAAACCGGACTAACCAAACAAATTCTCAAAAAAAATACAAGAGTATAGAAATGATATGTTATGTAAAATGCCAAACATACATCAATTTTGCTGAACATGTTATGGCTAGAAACAGAGAATATTGCAGTAATTACCAAGAAATCAGAGGTTACATAAAGATATACACAAAGCAAGAAATTAAAAACCATAAAAGAGCATATCAATTCAACTGCAAACAACTGATCTTAGACACAAAAGAAAATGAATGTTGTGAACTTGTGTTGGTAAAATCCCACAATTGCCAAAATTATAATAAGAAAAGCAGAGGAAGATCCATTATACCTCTGTATTCTGAAAAGAAAGTCTCCAATCATAAGCAGCCATGTGCATATTCTTCCCCTCATAGCCAATTTTCGCCAAGTTCTCGATCAGAACAGCCCAAACAAAATATCCAGGAGCGAAATAGTCAGCAGCAACTAGTCCCGGCACTGGCCGGACACGAATGCCCGGGGGATCGAGTCCGGTCACATTGTCCAATGAAAGGTGCTCCAACCAACACAAAGGCCTAAAATTCCAGCATAATTCTCAAACAGGTTCATAAGTTCAATCCAAAACTAAACTTTCGAAATCAAAACCAATTGAATTCAAGTCCAACAATGAAATTCCAACATAATTCTCTAATGGGTTCATAAGTACAATCCAAAATCAAACTTTCAAAATCAAATCCAATTGAATTCAATTATGCAAATTTGAATCAAACCTCTTGAAGATTTCACTAAAGCTACCGGCCCAAAGCCGTTTTCGGAACAGGCCTTCAGAGCAAGGCTTGCCTTCCCAGAGCTCTAGGCCACCCGTGACAATGCCAGGCACGAGAACAACCATTCTATCTATAACATTACGCCTTCGCGCTTTAGCCGTGCCCCGGGCAGTTCAGGGACTCTGAGACCAGGCAAACAGTGGCAGAGAAACAAGAGAAGCCACCAAGTAATGCACATGTATCCAATTGCCCAACAACAGTAATCAACACACCTCCAATCCTTGTGTTGCCTCTTGGGCTTCTTCTTCTTCTGCACATTCTCAGCAGTGGAAACAAGAGCTTCATCTTTTTTCTTCTCAACTTTTGGTGTCTCCAATGATTCTTTCTTGTCAATTTTGGGGTTATCAAATGATTCAAAACCCAATGAAGAACACTTCACTGGCTCTACATAGCATAGCTTTCGAAACCGAAGGATCGAAGCCATTGCAGAGAGAATTAGCTGAGGATTTTAGCAAAAATTGGAAACACCAAGAACTACCCTTTAATGGGAAATAGGTGATTGAGGCATGGAGGTAGTGAATTCAGCAAAATGCGCGATAAAAAGAGTAACCCATTAATGGACAATTGAGAGATGGAGGAGACTTGATAGAGATAATAAAATGGTGTCATATATAGTAAAGAATGAGGCTATATGAGCGTTACAAAATGCAATCCCACGTGGAGGAGAAGAAGATGTGGGACAGTCACTGGGTGCATCAAAAACAAATACATGAGAGAGAGAGAGAGAGAGAGAGAGAGAGAGAGAGAGGCTTGTTGTTAAACCATAATAAGTAGGGGTTTTGGGGTTGAAGGGGCAACACATACCTAACCCTAAGGTCTCTAAGAAAGACACTTGTCTTGGCCTTTACATGCAATCCTCTCTCAGCTGTCACCATTGCCTTGAGCCTTCTTTTTCTCTTTCACACGTGGAGGTTTCTCTAGCCTCTCTCTCTCTCTCTCTCTCTCCTAAATCTTCTTGCGTGTGTGTGAAAGCAAAGAAACAGAGGTGGTCAGGGGTGCTGTGGAGGAAAGAAAAAAGTGAAAGAAAAAAGTGAAAGAAAATGGAAATCCATAATGGGTTTTCTTTTTCCTTTTTTTTTTTCTTGGTTCTGAAATGGGAATTCTCGAGGTATGGAGCTGTATACGGTTACTGTTTGGGGAGAGAGAATCCAAGAGAAAACAGCCCCCCAATCATCGGGAAAAAATGCACACACTACAATAAACACAAATACCCAAATCATCCATGGTTGTGGTTGTGGTGGTGCTGATGGTGGACCAGATTGCAAATTGAGAGAAATCAAGGAAGAAAGACGAAAAAGATTGATAGTTACATGTAATATAGGTGATTAAAAAAGAAGAAGAAAAAAAAAAGATATAAAGAAAAAGACAAGGGAAAGAAGGCACAGGGTTTAAGAAGCTTGGAGGTTTGTATATAGATCAAATTCTTTCTGCATTCAGGTCAGCTCTCTGCTGCTGCTACGGTTGTTGTTGTCTCAAGCAGCGGAGTTTTAGCTGAGCGACTGAGAATTCCCACTGGTATCGTTTTGCCCATCCCCATCCGCAAAGACTCTTGCATTTAACTGTTGGAATTCTGTGTTTTTTTGTTTTCTTTTTTTATTCCCCAAAATTGTAGGATGATAATTTATTAATAAAATTAAATTATAACTAAGGAGTAACCACTATACTATCCCCTCCAATTCTTGACATTTCACTCATTCGGGCAATTATTCAGTAATTTAAGGTCATATTTGATTGGGTGGATTGGAGTATGGGATTGGAATTATTAATCCGTAGACCTAATTATTCTATATTTGTTTTAACATTTTGGTTTAGGATTATTAATTCAATGGATAATTAATCCAACAAATTTGTAGGATTATTAGTAATGGGATAGGGGTGAGATTATTAATCCAATTGATATCAATCCAATTGGATAGTGAATACCACACTAATTTAATAAGATTATTAATACTTCACTATTAATTTTGTGAATTAAACATGACCTAAGTGTATAGACACGTAATACTCTATAGTATTGTGATTGATGGATACGATGAATATGTAGAATATTATGTTGAGTGATTGAAGAATATAAAGAAATATATTAAATAATAATTGATTAGGAGTATGAACACGTAATTATTGAATAATTTCCCCTCCCATTCTATCTATAACATTACTGGTTCAAAGTCAAACCAATGTCTGAATATATGAGCACAGAGCATACATGCTAGGGATGTGGGTACAATTTTTTTTTTTTTTTCTTTTTTTCTTAGGTTTGATAAATTATACCTTTTTTGAATATGGTAAATTATACTTTCACCCTCAAAATATGACTTCTTCCTTTTTTTCACAATTTAAAAGTCAAAAAATCATTATAAATTGGTATATTATTTTTTTATTTTTTTGTACATTTTTTTTATAAAAAATTAAAATAATCAATTCAAAAAAGTACCATTTTCAATTCTTATAGCATCTCCAATGAGGTTTTTTTTAAAGAGGCATGTTGGCTATTATAATTAGTCTCTCCTATTTTACCTTTTCCAATGAACTAGCTACATTTGGAGAGGTTCTTTAACCACTTTGTATGGATAAATAGGTAAAATAAAAAGTAGTATTACAACATCCGCATCAATCTCAATAGAAATTGAATCAAATTATAACCCAAAATTTACTATTGTATTACAACATCCGCATCAATCTCATATTTATGTATACACTCAAACTCTCTATTATACAATCCTATGTCATTAAAATATTCTTTTTTAGTTTTTTATTATATTTTATTTATAATTTTATGTATTAATAATGTATTTTATTTCATTAAATATTATTTATTATTATTTTTTATTTGTAATCTCATATGTTAATACTATATTGATAATAGATTTATTTATATATCATTAGTGTTTTAACAATAAATGTTTTAAAATAAAAACTTTTAGTGCAAATTAATAAACTATACAAAATAGAGGAGAATTATTAGGGAAATTTGGCGATAAACTCCCTTTACCTTCCTTTCATTGTTAAAAGGACTAAGAAAAAATTATACTTTCTAAACCCCCTTATAATTATAAAGTCTTGCATAAAGGACAAAATTTATTATTTAAATATTTTATTAGACTATTATACCCTCAACTAAATCTTCCCACCTTTTCCACCCACTCTCTCTTCTCCCTCTTTTCCTTCTGACTTTGTTCTCCGCCGACGTGCTCCTCCTTCCAGATCTGAAGCTCTGTTTCTCGATAATTTTGGTAACTTCTTCTTCTTCGGCGATGATAGCAACGTCATCGTCATCACTCTCCTAGCCAAGTCCGGTCAGTTATCAGGCGAAACTCCGGCGATCAATAATGCTGAAACTGATCTCTACGATGAACTCATCAAGAACATCGGGAACGAAATCAACTACGGGCCGGAAAATTGTCCTCCGATGCCGAAATCGAAGGAGATCGTCTACGAGGAGAAACAGATTGTCTCTAAATTGAGGCATGTTTGGTGGAGTTGTTTGGTTATACATATTTTTTTAAACACAGATTTGAGTTTTGAATATATGTATGTATATATATATATATATATTTGTGTGTATGAGTGTTGTTGAAACATGTACTCTTTTCATTGAGATTTGTGATTGTTGATCGAGTTTTAGAAGTTTTTCTTCTCAATTAGATATGTTGATTTGTTGATTAATTTGTTTTTTTTTGTTTGTTTGTTTGTTTTTTTTGTTTTTTTTTTTGATTTATTTTTGTTGTTTTTTATCTAATTTCATTTGACAGAACCAGAGTAAAATTTTACTCTGTTTTTTGTTTCAGATAATGAGAGTAAAATTTTACTCTTGTTCTATTGCTCTGTTTTTTGTTTGAGAGAATTAGAGTAAAATTTTACTCTGGTGTTAGAATGACAATAAAATTTTACTGTCAAGACGTGGTCATTGCCAAACACTTCAGCCGCCACAAACACTGCCTTCGCTTTTTTACTTTTGTGCAGAGTAACATTTTACTTTTAGCTTCAGAATCTCACAGTTTACTCGTTTTTCAGAGTAAAATTTTATTTTTATACAGAGTAAAATTTTAAAATTTTACTTTTGTGTAAAGTCTAACATTTTACTAGTTTTTCAGAGTAAAATTTTACTTTTATACAGAGTAAAATTTTACTTTTAGCTTCAGAGTCACACAGTTTGCTCGTTTTTCAGAGTAATATTTTACTTTTATACAGAGTAAAATTTTACTTTTGTGTAGAGTTTAACATTTTACTAGTTTTTCAGAGTAAAATTTTATTTTTAGTTTCAGAGTGTAACATTTTACTTTTATTCAGAGTAAAATTTTACTTTCATACAGAGTAAGATTTTACTCTAAAATACACAGTGAAGATGGCTTAATAGGAGAGCTGATAGATATGAGGGTAATATAGGAAAAGAAACAAGTTTTAAAATATTAAGGAGTTTTGAAAGTACTTATATAATTCTTGTCCTTTTGAAAGACAAATTAGATAGTGAGGGGGCTATCATCAAACCCCCCATTATTAAAATATGTAGCTCTAGTGCACTGTAGCTCGTTTCTTGTGACGAGTTACTATAGCACAAAATCAATTCCACGATGGTTGAGCGAGGTTGATGGAGTAGAATATAAGACTTGAAATCTCCAAAACGTATCCTATAGCGAGGTTGCTGTAGATGCTCTTAAAGCACATAAATAAAAAAATAATTAAGTAAAATAAAAAAATATTTTTTTACTTTAATTAGTAAAAAATGAAAATGCATTTGTTTGAAATGAAATAAGTGCACTTTTGAACTTTTTACGAAAATATGAACAAAAAAGTAGAGAGATTATATGACCCAAAAAAATAAAAAGATAAAGTGTGATTATATAGCACAACCCAACCGAACAAAAAAAAATTATATAAATTATCGCGATAATACTTTTGTGATTAAAAAAAATATTTACCCCATAAATTGCAAGACATTTTGTCAATTTAGTTTTTAAAGAAAAAAATATTTTAAATGATTTAATTCAAAAAAGATATAATCATTTACAACTTGTCATAACACTTGAACATTTATTTTCCGATTCCTTCCCATCCTCGCCATTTTATGCACCTTCCCACCTATTTTCACAACTGATCATCTCTCTTCATTCACCCTACCCCTACAATTGACGAGTCTGGATCATCTGCCGCCATTTTCTGCAGCCCTCCTTGCTCCTCTCGCCAAAACAACGTCGTTTTGACTTCTTCTTCTTCTTCTTCTTCTTTTTCTTTTTTTTTTCAAGTTCTTATTTTGGTTTTCAGCCCTGAGACAGATGAACAGAAAGGTGAAGATCTGGACAAAAGAGGGTGATGAAACCCAATAATGTTTGATCCATGATACTTTCAACTACCATCTTCACTATCAATTCAACCAACCTCATCTAAAATTTCTTGAAGAAGTGTTCACTGTTCATATTCATCAGTTAGAAACAAACAGAAGAGTGTATAGATGTGTTGCTCTTTTCTTTCAGTTCACATCTTTATTGTCTGAATCTAAATGGGGTTTGTATTCATTCGAATAGAAATCATTCTTTTCAATCAAAGCTCTCAACGACTCATAAGTAAACTTAGGACTGTTGGGATCGCTTGTTTGGGAGTCAATAGGGGAATCCAAAGATGGGGTATGCTTAAAACAACAGTAACAACCATCGCCACTGCCACTGCCACTGCCACTGCCACCAGCCCTTGTGTTCTTCTTGAGGAAAAGTTATTTCTTGGCCTTTCTGAATCGAAACAGAGTGACCCTCTTCGCCTTTTTTAGATTCCTTCCAAACCCATATCTCCTCTGCTTTGTCCCTCATCTATCCTCCATCCTTCGCCGCTGCCGTCACGTCTCTCCACCATCCTTCATTTCTCTCCACTTCTCTCTCTCTCTCTCTCTCTCTCTCTCTCTCTGTGTCTAGCGTCTCTTTCTCATCTCTGTCTCTGTTAGGGCTAAACAAAACAGATGAAATGATAGAAGAAGATGAAACTCAAATTTTGGAAAAAAAAAAAAACAAGACTAAGCAAAACGGCGTCGTTTTGGAGAGGGCTGCAGAAAATGCTGCAAGAAATGGCGGCAGATGATCCGGACTCTACAATTGACCACCTCTATCCTCTCAACCCACCAGTCTTCATATTTCGATTCATAGTCTTATTATTGTTTTGAATGAATAATGTATAACTCATTGTATTTTTAAATTTCCGTTTGTCCAAATATTAAAAGTTAGTTTTTGAAACTAAGTAAGAATGGTTTTGCGATGAGGTTAATATTCGGATTTGAATTCGAAAATTCAAATTTCTTGCAAAGAATTTGATTTTTCTTGCAAAAGTTTTGAAAAAAATCAAATAAATTTTGTCCAAAAAATTAAAGTTAGGACCCGACCCACAACCCATACCCGGCATGGCTCGACCAGCTGGCGGCAACAGGGACGACGACGTGCGTGCACGTTTGTAGTGGTTTTGGGTGAAACCCACTTTATCCATAACTCTTCCTTACAAAACTTAGGGTGCCTCTTGGGTCCCATCCCAAGTATGACAACCTAGAGTTTATATACTCATATAAACTCTTTCTTTGTTTCAATGTGAGACAAGTCATTTAATGAGCAAACCTACTTTGTCTCTTCAACTTCCATTTTCATGAACTTGAAAATGACGTCAACTTCCCATTCACTCATAAATGTTTTTGATGAACCGTTTTTGAGGCATGATTCAACATGTGACAAAGAACACGTCACAACTCGAACCCACCTCAAAAGGTGCATGGGTCCCGCATCAATTTGGGCTCAAAGTTGCCCAAAAATAAGCCTAGAAACTCAAAATTTTCAACAATCCCCCACATGAATGGAGTTGACGGAAATAGACGTGCAACAATATGCAAAAAATACGAGAGAATACATTAAGGAAATACACTGCTTCAGGATAGGTAGCTTTTGGCTTTGAACCTTCCATAGTGAAAACCTATCGAACTTACTAGCTGTCCAATGGACACAATGCCTTGAAATATTCAACTGGTGAAGTAAGCCAAGATAATAGATTGCATACAGAGTATTACCAAGCACAATCTTGTTCTATGATTTTGTTCATTTTGGCCCTAAAATATACCTGGTTCAGTGAGTGCGCTAGAGAATTCTGCCTTTTGATTCTCATAGAACCAACCCAATTCACATTCACGTAGGTGATTCTCATTAAAAATGTCCTGCCATACTCTATTTGGATAACCAAGATATAAGAATCATTAAAAACAAAGTTTATCCTGACAACGTTGCAGAGATCACTCTTCTTATCATAGAAATAGGTAACAGAGTAAACCTCTCTAGTGATCGGGGAATCTCTATAATTCGGTTGTCCTATTGAACCTAGTTCTTGAGATCTCCAGTCTTCTAGGTTGGGTTTCCATTATGGTGATTCTTAATTAATAGGTTTTAATCTCATTCCCCTCGATAAATTAAACACATAATCTCTAGCTAACCCTTTCGTTAACAGATTCGCAATATTATCTCTAGACCTTATATAGTCAATGGCAATTATACTATTTGAAAGCAACTGTATGATTTTGTGCCCGTCCTATTACTGCTTATCACAGTGTATATATATAGCTGGCATGGGTTTTGGCCACATCGAAATATCTTCTAAGAAGTTTTGAAGACACTCTACTTCTTCTCCTATTTTATCTAAAGCGATAAATTTTGATTCCATTGTGGACCTTGCAATGCAAGTCTGCTTGGAGGATTTCCAAGAGATTGTTGCGCCTCCCAGAGTAAAAACATATCAACTAGTGGACTTTGAGTCATTGGTATCCGATATCTAATTCGCATCACTGTACCCTTCAAGTACTGCTGGATATCTCGTATAATGCAATCCATAATTTTGGATATGTCTTAGATATCTAAGTACCCTAATTATAGTTGTCTAATGATCCTTCTCTAGATTACTTATGTACCTACTCAATTTGCTGACTACAAAGGCTATGTCAGGCCGTGTGCAATTTATTAAGTACATCAAGCTTCCGATGATTTGAGAGTACTCTAATTGTGATATGCCTCCTCCTGTATTCTTTAATAAATGAACATTAGCATATATAGGTGTCTTAGCAGGACGGTTGTCATGCTTTCCAAATTTTTCCAGAATTTTCTCAACATAGTAAGACTGAGATAAGGCATATCCATAAGATATTTTAGAAATTTTCATTTCAAGTATGACATCTATTACTCCCATATCTTTCATGTCTAACATTTTGTTTAACAATTTCTTGGTAGACTTTATCATTTCGATATTACTACCAATGATAAGCATATCATCTACATAGAGACAAACGATGACATAACCTTTATCTGTATTTTTGATATAGACACATTTGTCACACTTATTTATTCTAAATCCATCCAAAATCATAGCATGATCAAATTTCTCATGCCATTGTTTCGGTGCTTGCTTTAACCCATATAAGGATTTGACAAGTCTATAAACCTTCTTCTTTAGGCCAGGAACTTTGAATCTCTCGGGTTGTTCGTAGATTTCTTCATTCAAGTCTCCATTTAAGAAGGTGGTCTTAACATTCATCTAATGTATTTCAAGATTATAGAAAATTGTTATAGCAATCAACATGCGAATGGATATTATTTTTGTTATAGGGGAATAGATGTCAAAGTAGTCAAGACCTTCATTTTGTCTATACCCCTTAATTACAAGGCAAGCTTTGTATTTATCAATAGACACATCTGCTTTCATCTTCCTTTTGAAAATCCACTTGTATCCAAGTGGTTTGCACCCTAGAGGAAGATCAACTAACTCCTAAGTATAGTTTTGTAGAATGGACTCAACTTCGCCATTTATAACCTCTTTCCATAAAGATGCTTCAGGAACTGACATTGCTTCCTTAAAGCTTTGAGGCTCATTTTCTAACAGAAAAGTTAGAAAATATAGACCAAAAGATTTAGATGTCCTGAGTCACTTTCCACATCTAGGCTCATCTTCTTGTTGGTCTTCGCCACTTTTCATGGCGTCATTAAAAGTTCGTTTATTAGAACTTGGCTCTTCGATTTGGCTTGTTCAGTTATTGTCTCTGCATCTACAGGAATTTAATTCTCTTCATCCTTTTTTTGAGGAAAGATATGTTCGAAAAAGAATGCATTTCTTGACTCGATAATAATATTTGCGTGTATATCAAGAATACTTGATTTAAATAGTTGTGTTACCCAAAAAGCAACCTAAGGGGGAGTGAATTAGGTTTTTACAAATTAAAATTAATAATACTCCAATAAAATTAACTACTAGTACAACAAATTATTAACAAGCACAATGATGAATTTACTAGTAAATGATCAAGCAAAATAACAATGAAGTATAACTAACATACAGAGTAAATCAAATGATTAACACATGAATATTAGATAGGTATAGCAGTAGTAGGAAAGTAAAGAGATTAGGGAAGAGGAGACAAACAGATTATAGTGGTTCGGCTTCAACCAAGCCTATATCCACTCCTCAAGCTTCACTTGAGATTTTCCACTATCTTCTAGCTTCACAGGGGTGCTAGCAACCTCTTTACAAATGGAGCAATCCTCCATAGATTTTACACAAACTTCACAAGCCCAAACCCTTGCAAATCTTAGGTGATTCGCAATCACTCTCAAGAGTTTAAGAAAATAGTGTTTGCAACACTTTTACAAGATGAAATTGTATTTTTGCTTTCAAAGAAAGCTTACAATAAATATCTCTCAAAGGTAGATATAAAAATGAAACTCTGGTTTTTCTGTAAACCTCACACAAGAAAGATGAGCTTAATGCTATAAGGCTCAATATATAATTTCTGAGAATAGATGTGAGTGATTATAGATCGAAGAATATTTTTGAGCTTTTTTGTAACTTGTTTACATTAGAGACTTTAGTATATATAATGAAAATTATAGCCGTTTATAGCCGTTGTATTCATTTGAATTTATAGCCGTTGTAGTCATTTGAATTTATAGCCGTTTATAGTCGTTGTACTTCCATCATTACTAATTTGAATATCTTCCACTCTATCATTACTAATTTGAATATCTTCCACTTGAACCTTTTGAACCTTTTGGCCTTTTGAACTTTTATTGCCATTTATAGCCGTTGTACTTCCATCATTACTAATTTGAATATCTTTCACTTGAACCTTTTGAACCTTTTGGCCTGTTGCTGTGCTAGGCTGTTTGAACGTTTGTTTTGGGCTGTTTGAACTCCTGATTTAATCAAATATAAAATACATTCTAACAACATTTAGGATAAAGGTTTAGGTGAGAAATAATGGAACAAAATAAATTTTGATTCTATTTTTCTCTTTCAAATAAATCATCAAAATAAATTTTGATTAAAATATAATTAAAAAAATCATCAAAATAAATAAGTCTAACAATCTCCCCTTTTTTATGATGGTACACAATGATGTTTTGATTTGATTTGGGAGTAAGAAAAGCTTCCCCTCAAGTCATGCTCCCTGAATTCATTTCTAAATACATAGGTTAGCACATGTGTAATAAATAAGCTTTAATTAGAGACATGATATGAAACTAAGATATCAAACTATAAATACATAATCATCAGATCAGTTCTCAAACAATACCATAATTTGAAAATAATACCATAATACATAACATCATATAATTTTTTCCCCTGTGACATTATCAAAAGGAAATCATGGGTCAGAATGTAGAGAAGGAGGAGGAAAATGATAGTGATAAATGGCATCAAAATATAGATAATCAAAACAGATATATATATATATATATATATATGACTCTCTCGTGTCTCTCTTTTTCCTTCGATAAACGCGTTTGACACGCGGCCTCACTTTTACGTCATTGGCCAACAAAAGCAGGCCTCGATTTGTACTCGCCTCGGCTCTCTCTCTTTCCTTGTCTTCTTCTCTTTTGCCTTCTTCCTAATCACACACTCTTTCATTTTCTTCTTCACAATTCTCTTCTATCTCTTCTTCACCACTCTCTTCTGTTTCTTCTTCCTCATCGAGAGACAAAGAAACTGAACAGAGGAGGCCAAATCTCAATCTGTTCGTTTCTATTTCTCTGCAACTCATTTCTTTAACACCTCTCACCTCTAATCCATGGCGTCCTCATTCTGTCCCCTCATTCTGTTTCCGGACCTGAACGATCCCATAAGCGCTGCTGGACCGAGTGCCCCGGCTCCTACGCTTCCCAACCTTCCTATGATGTCGATTCAGCAAATAATGGCAGCTCAATCAGACATTGAAGCCAATCATTTCACACTGTCGTCCTGTATGGAGACGGTGACTGCAGTCACAAAATTGGCGCATCGACTGCAGAACAGAACGAGTGAGCTCCACCAGGTCAACACCAACTCTCTCTGCTCCAGCGCATGTACAAAGATGCGCGAGCAGAAATAGGCGCATTAAAGGCCGAAAATAAAGAGCTTAAACGGAAGACCACTTCCATGGCCCGATTTGGAGCAACGTCGTTCTTGGCCTTTGATAGTCAATGGGGAATCGTCGCTCTCGACGAAAGCACGGGGACAGGGGCGTCAAGGGTCACCCAAGGTGATAAAAAGAGGAAGAGAGCAATGGAAGAGGTGATTAAGTAAGATCGGCATATGGTCGGAAAAAAAAAAATGAAGGGTTTTTTTTAATGTTTATTTTAATCGGTGTGTGGCCATAAAAAAATGAAGGGTGTTTTTTTTTTAGTTTTTTTTATGTAAATATTTGTATTTTGATTTGTTGTTGTGTTTATGTTTAAGTACTAAAAAATGAAATTAAAAAGCAGAGAAAAAAAAATTAAGCCCAAACAAAAAATAATAATAAGAGACCAAATTGTTAATGAGTGTATGAGAAGCATTTGAGCATGATCTAATTCTCAATTTCTTAGCAAGAGCATACCAATCTCAAGACTATAATAGACATAACAGTGCATAGATCAAACAAGGTTGCCAAGCAAGAGCATACATATGGAGCTAAAGTTTAAGTCACTCTACCTTGAGGAAAACGATCTTCCTCTTACATTATCAACAACTAATCAGCTCAAATGTCATGTTGTAAGAATTAAGATACCAAAAGCATAGAAATACCAAAATAATCAGAGATACTAAAACAACCAAGTCTCATTTTCTCCCCCGATGACATTTTCAACAAAATCAAGCACAAAAAGGGAGTATGGTACAACATATAGGATGAAAGAATGTAAGTCTCATTATAGCACAAATAATCATCCATATCAAGGTAGCTCTATGACACCAAAAAAATGATAGCACATAATGATCATACAATTGAAACTCATACCATTTGATAATAATGGACAAAAAAAAATAATGACATGTAAAGGTGCAACACCATAAGTTTGATATCAAAAACAGAATAGAAACTGAGGGGATTTTAAAAAATAATCAAGTTTAAATTATTCCCCTTGTTTCATTTGGCAAAATCAATAGGAGATATGATAAATGAAAGCTCATAACTGAAATGTTCTCGTCAATAACATCAAATAGGATGCCAAATGTTACCAATAAGGATGCCAAAATGATACTAACATACAATCTACCAAGGATACCAATATGCAATCTAGAAGATTTAACAATCATAGCTCAAGCATTATGTAGAATACCAAATATTGTTCATAATAGGTTAAACTCAATATAATCTCATGGAGCTAATGTAAATCCAACAAATGAAGCATGTTCAAGGTATAACAATCCATATGCCAAGAAAAATCATGAGTTTTAATATATAGCACGCATTTTAAGCATAGGCATACTTTTTAGGCAAGAGCATCATCAAAGAGTATACATTGCAAATCATATGAACCATAATCAATCTTTTTCATATCAAAGTAATAACAGTATTAGCTCAAACGCTATAAGATAGAATTTTGATCTCAAAAGCTTAAGAGAGTATATGAGGCATGCATTACGTTCAAGAGATGGAAGCTTTTCAATCTTCAATTTTCTTTCATGAGGAGTTCATCTCAAAAGGATTTAACAAGTATGTTAGCAAAATGATTTCTCTCCCTAAGTTGGTGTTACCCTTTTCTAATATGATTTTGTGTAAATATAGCATTTATAGAACAATCACTATTACTTAATAAAAATACAGCACAAATCATTTCTTATCACAAACTCAAAAGGTGAAAAATAATTCAATGATCAAATAAGAGTTTGGAATGCTATTTTTTAGAATTTTCAAGTTGTAGCACATAGCATAATATTAAGAAAATGTGTTATGCTCTTTATTTTATTAAGAAATGATGCAACAATCTCATTTAATCATATAACATTATTAAGAGGCATTTTCATCAATTCAATCCACATACTCAAGTGTGATAAAACATTTTACTTAATGTGAAACACAACATGAATGTTATAAACAATTAATTCAACAATTTATCAATCAAAAGCATTTCATGAGATGTATACCAATGTAATTCATATTCAAATGATATTCAATATGATAGATGTAATGTCTCTACAAACGTATGATACTTATTTTCATTTGGACATTGTTGATGGATCATAATTAACGAATTTTATAACTCATTCAAATATTCCAATGTAAAGCATATAAGCATGAAATTTTCATATTGAGCATATTCTTAAGATCATAAATGTACAATTCAAAATATAGATAGTATACATCTCAAAAACATGCTATGATATCAAAATTGATTCTACAAAGATATGACTCAAAAAAAAGAGTTAACATATTAGTATGAAATCATATATAAGATGTGAAAAGTATGCTCACAAAAAATATTTATCACTTCTTATCTCTTTTTCATAGTAATGGATGACATGATATACAATGTTAATGAATACATGAATCATTCATATTCTAACAGGCATTCAACAAAATAGTATAATTCTCATTTTTGAGTTCAATGAAGGTTTGAAAGAAACTAGCAGAACATGACTTAGCAAACTTAGTTCAATTAGGTTACATGGAAGCAATAATTAGACACAACCTATTATACACAAATTATACCTTAAAGAATATAGAACTTTAAGCTTAAAGGTGTGTTAGGAGTTATACCTTCATTTACCTCTTTGGAATCTTCACCCATACATTACCTCTATTGTTCATCTTGGTGATTTTCATTTTGTCATTCTTCTTCTTCTTGTACGGGGTGATTTTGCTCTTTAAATTGAACACTCTTGTTCTGCATTTCCTCTCGAAATCCTTGGTATTCTTTGAGATTCCACCTACAAAATATCTTGATTTTTTTTCTTGGTACCCATACTTTATTGGGTCCATGGGGATTAGTCTCAAGAACATTTAATCTCATAAAAGGTTTAGGAGGATCAAAACCAATGCCTACTTTGTCAAAAACACATTTTTTATTTCCAAGAAGCTTGTTGAGGTTTTCTTTTCCTTTTACAAAATTTTCAATAGTTTTGTTTAAATCCTCAACATTGTTTTTCAAAATGTTTTTCTCATTGGCAATTGATGTAAAGTCATTTTTCAAAGTAGCATTTTCTATTTTTAAAACATCCACATCATTTGAAAGAGAAGTAACTAATTTTTTTAATTTAAAATTCTCAACACAAACATTTCTAAATATGTCATGTAATTCATTGAAAGCACTTTCAAATTCTACATAATTAGAAATTATCTCATCTTGAGTGAATTCTTCTTCTCCAAGAGCCATGAGACACAGGTTGGCTACTCCATCATTTTCTCTCCAAATGACTTCCTTTTTGCTGCCATCTATCATTGAAAGTTCATGAGCCATGAGTGATCCGAGGAGTTCTTCAATGCCTAATTTTGTTAGGTCTTTTGCTTCTTGGATAGCTGTAACCTTAGCTTCCCATTCATTTGGCAAAGACCTAAGTATTTTTCTTACAAGCTCATCATTAGTATAAGATTTACCAAGAGATTTTAGAGCATTAATTATATTGGTAAATTTATAAAACATCTCAGAAATAGATTCAAATGATTCCATAGTAAAGAGTTCATAATCATGAATAAGCATGTCAATATGAGACTCTTTTATTTGACTAGTTCCTTCATAAGTGATTTCAAGTTTATCCCAAATCTCTTTAGCAGTAATACACCCAAAAATTCTATTGTACTTATTTGCATCTAGTCTACACACAAGAATAAACTTGGCTTTAGCATTAGCTTGAAGGAGTTTATTATCACGTTCATCAAATTCATCCTCAAGTTTAGGCGCACTGATATGGTCTACTACCTTGGTAGGGATTTTAGGATCTTTAGTGATAATGAGCCACAAAGCATAATTGGTAGCTTCAAGATACAAAGTCATTTTTTCTTTCCAATGAATGTAATTACTACCATCAAAGAGACGTGGCCTATTACTAGTTTGTCATACAGCAGAGTAAGTAGAATACATGTGGATCAAAAACTCAAGATTGTTAAATCTAAACAAGAGCCCCATGCTCTAATACCAATTGTTACCCAAAAAGAAACCTAAGAATGGGGGTGAATTAGGTTTTTACAAATTAAAATTAATAATACTTCAATAAAATTAACTACTAGTACAACAAATTATTAACAAGAACAATGATAAACTTACCAGTAAATGATCAAGCAAAATAACAATGAAGTATAACTAACATACAGAGTAAATCAAATGATTAACACATGAATATTAGATAGCTATAGTAGTAGTAACAAAGTAAAGAGATTAGAGAAAAGGAGACAAACAGATTTATAGTTGTTCAGTTTCAACCAAGCCTACATCCACTCCTCAAGCTTCACTTGAAATTTTCCACTATCTTCTAGCTTCACATGGGTGCTAGCAACCTCTTTACAAATGGAGCAATCCTCCACGAATTTTACACAGACTTCACAAGCCCAAACCCTTGCAAATCTTAGGTGATTCACAATCACTCTCAAAATTTCAAGAACATAGTATTTGCAACACTTTTACAAGATGAAATTGTATTTTTGCTTTCAAAGAAAGCTTACAATAAATATCTCCCAAAGATAGATATAAAAATGAAACTCTGGTTTTTCTGTAAACCTCACACAGGAAATATGAGCTTAATGCTATAAGGCTCAGTGTATAATTTCTGAGAATAGATGTGAGTGATTATAGATTAAAGAATATTTTTGAGTTTTTTTGTAACTTGTTTACATTAGAGGCTTTGGTATATATAATGAAAATTATAGTCGTTTATAGCCGTTTAAAGCCGTTGTATTCATTTGAATTTATAGTCGTTTATAGCCTTTGTAGTCATTTGAATTTATAGTTGTTTATAGCCGTTGTACTTCCATCATTACCAATTTGAATATCTTCCACTCCATCATTACTAATTTGAATATCTTTCACTTGAACCTTTTAAACCTTTTGGCCTGCTGCTATGCTAGGCTGTTTGAACGTTTGTTTTGGGCTGTTTGAACTCCTAATTTAATCAAATATAAAATACATTCTAACAACATTTAGGATAAAGGTTTAGGTGAGAAATAATGGAACAAAATAAATTTTGATTCTATTTTTCTCTTTCAAATAAATCATCAAAATAAATTTTGATTCTATTTTTCTCTTTCAAATAAATCATCAAAATAAATTTGATTAAAATATAATTAAATAAATCATCAAAATAAATTTTGGATTTTATTTTTCTCTTTCAAATAAATTAAAACATAATTAAATAAGTTTTGGATTCTATTTTTCTCTTTCAAATAAATTAAAACATAATTAAATAAATCATCAAAATAAATTTTGATTCTATTTTTCTCTTTCAAATAAATCATCAAAATAAATTTTGATTAAAATATAATTAAATAAATCATCAAAATAAATAAGTCTAACAAGTTGAAATCGATATGCACTACTATTATTTGCATAACCAATGAATACACACACAATCAACAATTTTTGGTCAAATTTTAGTCTTTTTAAGACTAGGGGCGGCCACTTCCGCCAAGCACCCCTAAACTTTCAAGTAATTATAAGAAGGTAGATGACCTTTCCATAATTTATAGGTGATTAGAGCCTAAATGTTACACATTTATTCCATTAACATATTCTTTATTAGTCCATTAATTTGTATTATTTTATAATTTTATGTAATTTTTGTATGTTTATATATATTCTAATGTTTGAACATTAATTAGTATACATAATAAAATAAAAAATGAATATAAAAATAAAACAAACAACCAAACAAACAAAGGAGAGGCAACTGGAAGCAATGATAAAAAAAAATAAATAAATAAAAAAAAATAAAAAAATGAAAAAAAAGAAAGAGAAAAAGAGGCAGACACGCCTATCACACCCCTCAATCATTCAAATTATATATATATATTTTTTAAATTATTGATACTTGTCACACCTCTCAATCATTCAAATTATATATGTATAATTTAAATTATTGATACCTGTCACACCTCTCAATCATTCAAATTATATATGTATATTTTAAATTATTAATTTGTGATGGGAGTTCATACCCAAGAGACTAAGATTATACAAGGTTTAGGCTGATTGCGGATAAATGTGGGGGTGATTTTGATGTGTGACATGGTTCACATCATTTGTGTTTTGATGCAATTGTTTGTGAGAAGTGTGCTTTAAATCTATTTGTATCATGTATTCATAAGAAATTTTTGCATAGATTATATATATATACATAACATTGTACATTGAAAATTCACAATTTTATTTATTTTAGATTCAAGTTAATGTATATAGCAATTTTATATACAATGTTATGTACATCATTTGTGTTTTGATGTAACTATTTGGGCTTGATTTATTTTTTTGTTGTCTTAATAGTGTTCCGCTTCTTTGGGAGAAAAAAATTACAGCATAAAAATTATTTAGTATTCATAAAATTTATTTTTTTAAATTTTTTTTTAGCTGTAATTGTATATCAAATCTCTTTATCACTACGTGTTTTGTGTGATATAGTTCATTATAATTTTTATTCTCTTCATTAATAGTGTTCAAGTTCTTTGGGGAAAATAGTATAAAAAATAATCAATCTTCGTAAAATTTGTTTTTTTAAAATTTGTTTTAATTTTTTTAAACTGTTAGTGTATATCAAATCTCTTTATCTGTAAGTGTTTTAAGAGTCATTGGTGTCATTTGTTTGTTAAAAAAAAATAAAATTAAGCATTTTAAAATTTTCTAGATGTGTTTAAAAAATTTAGTGTTCTTGAGGGTTCTTAAATTTTACATAACTGTAAGTGTTCTAAGAGTCTTGAATTCATATTTTTGTGTTTTTTTTGTGTATTACTGTTAATCATACTTTTCATAGGAAAAAAAAAAGATCCATTATGTTACTAGGTTCCTTTGGGGTTTTCCTTACTAAAGCTCAAATAGAACTCTAATTTTAGAGGGATGACTCATAACCCTTTTGACAAACTCCACTGGCATTGCACCCAAGAAAAGCAGTTCTGGGATAAAATTCAAATTTAAATCTTATCTAGAAGTTGAAATGCATGAACAATATTTATTTTGGGAAAATGCCTCGTAGCTCGATTTTTAAGGCTCGAGTTTGGCTCGACAGGCTGTCTTTTTTTTTTTTTTTTTTTCTTTTTCTTCTTTATTTCTTTCCCCTCCATTCGAACACAGAGACGGAGAGGGAAGAGAAGAAGGTCGCCCAGCCCGTCGCCGCCGATCTCCCAGCCCGTCGCCCAGCTCCGATCGTCGCAGCAGCCTCCTCCTCCTCCTCCTTCCTCCTTCCTCCTCCTCTTCCTCCTCCTTCCTCCTCCGCCCCGCCTCCACCTCCTCCTCCCCCTCTGAATATGCCCCCTCCAGTCCTCCTCCTTCCTCCTCCTCCCTCTCTTCTCCTTCTCTTCTCCACCCTTCTTCGAGCCACAGATTCGAGGTACGAATCGGAACCGTAAAAAAAATTGCCAAGTATAAACTATGTGAAATTGTTTAGATTTAGATTAGACTTAAAAAGTTTGGGGTTTTTTTCACATTTCACTTTTTTAAGCTTTTGTTTGTTTGTTTGTTTGTTTGTTTTTTTGTGTGTGTGTATAAATTCAATTTTTAAAAATTTGATTTGTTTGTTCACTTAATTTTGTGTGTATATTATTTAAAATAAAATCTAGTGCTCTTAAAAAAATCATATAAAATGAGTGTCTTGAGTTTTTATTTTTGTATATTTTGTTGTGTAATACTGTTAGTTATACCTTCTATAAATTAAAAAAAAATTACAAAATGAAATGTTTCATTGTGTTATTAGGTTAAAAAAATTAATTATTATTTTTCTTGGTTTATATCAACATTTGTGTTTGTGCGTTTATAATTTATGTTTTCAAAAAATTGGTTTGTTTATTTGCATAATTTTGTGTGTTTTTTTTTAAAAACAATTCAACATTCATAAAATTTGTTTTACTTAAAAAAAATAGTCTTAATTTTTTTAAAAACAAACAAGTTTTTGGGTTTTTTATTATTTATATAAATAGTTTTTTTTTTTTTTTTGTGTATATCAAATCTCGGTGACTGTTCCAAGTGTATGGGTTTGTGTTTTGATATTTTGTGTGTACCATTATTAATTACATTTTTTTACTTTCTTCATTAAAAAATAAAAGAAAAAAACTATGTTATTAGATTTCTTGGAGAAAAAATTTACTTTCCTTCGTTTATATTTTTTTGCAGGTTATTTTATGACATTGTATTGTTTAGAATAAACAATTTCTCGGCTTATTCTCTATCGACGCCTATTTGCTTTGACTATAAATATTCTATATGAGTGTTGGGTTTGTAATACTTGAAACTTGGGCTTAAACAAATATGCAATTTCTTTTTCTACGCTTAAAAAAAATCAAATTTGTAATTTTTTTTATTTTTATTTTTTTTTATGTTTACTTAATGAGTTTGTGATGGTCAGAACAAATAACTTCTATAGTTGTGTTTTAAATTTTGTGGGTGTGTTTAAAAAATTTAGTGTTCTTCCGTACTTTTAAATTTTACATAATTGTAAGTGTTTTGAGAGTCTTGAATTTATATTTTTGTATTTTTTGGTGTATTACTGTTAATTATACTTTTCATAGAAAATAAAAAGATCCATTACATTATATCAGGTTTCTTTGGGGAAAAAAAAACTAATATTGTAAGTTTATATTCATTTTTATATATATAAAAAAAAAATTATGAAGCATAAAATCTGTATAATTGTTTAGACTTAGACTTAAAAAGTTTGGAGTTTTTTTCCATTTGATTTGGACTATGTTAATCTATGTCCAAATGTAAATTTTTATCGTTTGGCTAAAAATTTTTGGCTAAAAAAGCACAAACAAACAAAATAGACTATATAAGCCAATAAGACAAAATATTACTTTTTACCCATAATCATTGCACTTTTTCTCTTACAAAAGTCAAAAAAGCCAAACCAAACAAGACTAAAAAAGTCTCAACACAAAAAAGCTAACTAAAAAAGCCAATGCCAAACGAAGGCTTAATTTTTTAGTTTCATTTATAAAAAACTTCAATAATATTTACATTTTGTGTCTTTATAAATAATAAGCCAATTAGAAAACCAAAATTATTATTGTACTCTATTAGTGAAAGTACGGATGTGTACAATTCTAGCTCACTTTAAAGACGTAAAATTTTAATTTAATCAATGTACATTGTTTGCAAATTAATTTTTACATGTATCTTATATATTTTTTCAAGATTTGTAAAATCTTTAGTCTTATGTTACCAAATTGAGATTTTATATGAATTTTTGTTGTAGAGTTTTTTTAGTTAAGATTAGTAAATATTATATTTTTTTAAAAAAAATGAACAAATTTTAATATACATATATTTTATTTATCAAATATCTTAATATCAAATGTTACATTACACATAGTTATACATATGATTTATATGTGCATTATTAGAAAATTTAATGTGAATTTCACATTATAATTTCAAACAAGTTTGCACACGTATCGCTTGTGCCCGACGCCGCTATTTTCAAAAATTACGGAGAGCAAATAAATACTAGATAGCCCTTATCATATTTAAAATTTTAATTGTTGATTATAGTTCATATTTACTATAATAAAAACAATCTTGGATGGTTTACCTATTCAACACTCCTTACTCAAAACTCAACCCAATCTAACTGGACAAATCAGACAATCAAACATGGCCTAAGGGTATTGATTAACCCAACGTAATCAGACAAATCGGATAATCAAACATGGCCTAAGTCGTTAGTTTCCTAGCATTTTTTTCTTCCCAAATTTGGCAAACAATACATAGTTGTTGTATGTGTGCCCCAATCTGCTCTCTCTCTCTCTCTCTCTCTGGTCTATGATTGATATTAAAATTATATTATATGATGGTGATTTGCTTTGTGATTGTGAAGAATTCTTTCTTATTGCTTTGTGATTCGCTTTAGAAATTTCTAAGAATAGTAAATGACTAGCAAATGAGTAGTTTTGAAACTAGGAAAATAGCAAATTATCATCTTCTATTGCTTGGAAATTAGTGGTGATACTGATGGGCACCCAAGGGGGTCTAGCCCATGGCTCAGGGCCCAGCTCACGGCCCAAGTGTTAAAGCCCAGTAAACCCAGTAACTTTGAGAAGCCAATGCTGGCCTAGGACTAATAGCATTCAAACACTTGTCATGTAGGGAATTAACCACGTGAGTAGACAAATATCTTGCAAAGTTATTGCACCCACACATCAACCATTTAATAAGGCCACTGTAGCATTAAATACAACAAGACACCTCACGCCAAAGTATGCAGAATCACCATGAACGATGTTAACTAGGCCATAGACTTTCGGCCAACAAGACAACTTAGAATGGACAAGGAAATTATGAACAAAGAATATAAGGAAGCCTTGGAGATACATTAAAGGTCAAGTTTTAATCCCCTTTTTCTCCTCTCTCTCTCTCTCAAAAATCAATATACCCCAACCTAACTTGACCGTTGGAGCATCCGTCGGGGGACGATCTCCCCCTCTGGATCTTTTTGCAGGCACCCTTCGCAGACATCAAGGTTAGCAAACCCGTTGGAAGCGTGGATCAGTCTGATCCATCCTCCATTGAAGTTATTGCATTATTAGTTAGTACCGTCTGTGGGAACTCATCTTTGGTTGACAATTATGTTCATTGTCACCAGAGGGAACTCCGTTATCACCTATCTCCTACGTCGGATGGTCACGACCAGGTCCATGGCTTCACAACACAATACTAGTAACCCTGAAACTGAGTTCTCTAACCCAAATAACCCACTTGTATATTTCGCAGAACTCACCAACAGCATCAATCGCTTGACCAAGCAAAACCAAGCCTTGATCAATGCCTTGCTCCAGCAGGATTTCCTTGTCCCTCATTCACCAACACAAGACATCCCTCCAAACCAAGAACAAACCCCAAGCCACCCATTCTAACCACATGCTCCTCAAAGACCTCTTCCTCCGTCTTTCATCCCACAAGCTCACCTATCAAATTTGGAGGGTCTACGGCTCCCACCTCAAGACCTGTACCCCCCACCTCAAGGCTCACATCCATCACACCATGCTCCTATCCCTGAAGGTGAAGCTATTAGCGTTCAATCCCACTTCCTTCTAGAGGAGACAATGTTCCTATTTGGGATGCAAAACTGTGAGCCATGAAGCTTCAACTTCAGAGGGTCATGCAGAATATACAGAACAAACCTTCTATAGCAGCCAGCTTCCCATTTGTCGCGTCCATTAGGGATAAACCCCTACCCTCCAAGTTCAAAATGCCGTTAATCGACACCTTTGACAACACAACTGATCTGGTCGACCATCTGGAAGCTTACTGGATCCTCATGATCCTCCATGCTTTCCCTGACGAAATCATGTATCGGGCTTTTCCCGTGACACTCAAGGGGTCGATGCGACTATGGTTCAGTAATCCACCGCCGGACTCTGCACCACTTTTCAACAGCTAAGTGATTCCTTCTTGAGTCATTTCATTGGCGCTCTGCGTCAACGATGTCCAGCGACTCAATTACTGGATATTCAACAAATCGACGAGGAATCGTTACGTAGCTTTGTCACTCGCTTAGTTCGGAAGCCCTCCAGGTTGAGGAGAATGATGATAAGGTCATCTTAACAACCTTCATGGCCGGTCTGTGCCCGTCAAATTTCCTTTTCTCCCTCTCCAAAAACCCTCCAACGACCATGGCCACCCCCCTTACCAAAGCCCAGAAATACATGAACGCCGAGGACTCTTTGGTAGCCCGCCAAGACTCTACACCTAAATCCTCATAGCCCAAAGACAAGAGAAAAGAGTCAGAACCTAGACATCCCTAATATACTTATCCCGACCGACCTCCACGCTCTGACCGAACAGTTTCTCCCTAACAGCCCAATTGCTTCGAATGGTATACCCCTCTTAACACACCAATGGAGTACGTCCTAAACCAAATCCAACAAGATTATAACTTGAAATGGCCCTAACCTTCTAAGTTTCCTTCCAACCGACTAGACCAGTCCAAATACTGTCGTTTCCACTGCAACCATGGGCATAACACGGATGAATGCATAAATCTCAAAGATCAGGTTAAAGACCTGGTCCGTTAGGGACGCTTTACTTGGTTTACTGCGCCTTGACCTCACCAAAGGGCCAGGACCGACCCTCCAAAGCAAAATGACAAACACACCCCATCAAGACCGATTGACCAACCCTAGAGGGATGGTGATAGAGCCCAACACCAACCTCGAGTTCCAGGAGTCCCCACTCCCCCAATTGGAGAAATCAAGGTCATTGCTGGGGGACTCGCCTGTAGCGGACCATCTCGGTCGGCATAGCGGGCCGAGCTCCAACGAATCACACAGGGTTCCAACAAGGAAATAACAATGGTCGACCAACCTCCCAAGCAACCCAAGCAATGGTCGGAGCCAATTACCTTCACAGATACAGATTGTAAAAACGTCTGATACCCCTATGATGACCCGCTGGTCATTTCCTCTCTCCTTTCCAACTACAAAGTTCGACATGTGCTCATCGACAATGGTAGCTCATCAGACATTATCTTCCTCAATGCTTTCAAGCAGCTCTAGATTGGCGAAGAAAAGTTATCACCTCTACAAACACCCTTAGTTGGCTTTGCTAGAGACCGGGTAATCTCTATCGGGTCCATCGACCTACCAATCACTATCGGTAAGCACCCAAAGCAGGCTACAAAAATTCACACCTTTCTGGTTGTCAACTACCCCTCTGCCTACAACGCCATACTTGGACGCACAGCTCTCAATGCTTTCCAAGTTGTGACGTCCACTTACCACTTGGCAATAAAATTTCTGACTGATTATGGGGTCGACACCGTAAGGGCGAGCAGACTGTGGCAAGAGAATGTTATGTCGCTTTGTTAAAAGAAGTAAAACTGAAAGAAGCTATGATCATAGAAGGTCTTGACGTTAAGGATGAGGAGGAATTAATCAGGGGAGAACCAATAGAAGAGTTAATAGAAGTGTCCATCAACTTTAATGATCCAACAAAGATGAATAAGATTGGTAGCCAACTGTCTCCTGAGGCCAAGGCCGACCTTACGACTCTTCTAACCGAGCACGGCGATGTCTTTGTTTGGACTCATTTAGACATGTCAGGCATAGATCCTTCTTTTATTACTCATCGCCTTAGCATCGAACCTCAATTCTGCCAAAAGCAGCGCATTTTCCATCCAAAGCGCAACAATCTCATCGCCGCTGAGGTAGCCAAACTGTTGAGGGCCCAATTCGTTAAAAGCGTAGACTATCCCAAGTGGTTACCCAATGTGGTACTGGTTCGAAAAAGTAACGACAAATGGAGACTTTGCGTCGACTTCTCTGACCTTAACCGAGCTTGCTCTAAAGATAGCTACCCATTACCCAGAATAGATTTATTGGTCGACACAACATCAGGACACCAAATGCTCAGTTTCATGGATGCGTTCTCAGGCTATAATCAGATTTTAATGCATGCAACCGACCTGGAGCACACCTCTTTCATTACTGATTGAGGGACTTATCATTACCGTATGATGCCTTTCGGTTTGAAGAATACGGGGGCCATCTACCAACGGCTGCTTAATACCATTTTCAAAAACCAGATAGGTAGGAATATGGAGGTCTACATTGATGACATGCTCGTCAAAAGCAAACTCTCCTCAAATAACCTAACTGACTTGCGGGAAACCTTCCAGGCCTTACGCAAGTATAAGATGAAACTCAATCCAGAGAAGTGCGCCTTCGGCGTTGGGTCTGGTAAGTTTTTGGGGTTCATGGTCAGCCACAAAGGTATTGAAGCTAATCCCAAAAAAATCAAAGCCTTGATAGAAATGCAATCCCCCAGAACGAGGAAGGAGGTTCAACACTGCACTGGCAGAGTAGCAGCCCTCAATAGCTTCATATCCAGGGCAACCGACAAGTGCCTTCCGTTCTTCAAGGTTCTTCGGACGGCCTTCGACTGGAACGCTGAGTCCGAGGAGGTGTTCCAACAACTAAAACGCATGGCGAACCCTCCCCTACTCTCCCAAGCAATCCTAGGGGAGACCATTTTCCTCTACCTACCCGTTTCTAATATCACCGTCAGTGCTGCCCTAATTAGACAGGAAGACTTGTTCCAGCGCCCGGTTTCCAACATCGGCCGAGCACTTGGGGGGGTCGAACAACACTATCCCTTACTGAAGAAGATGGCTCTAGCTCTAGTCATCGCCTTCCGATGCCTACGACCCTATTTCCAAGCCCATTCCATCGTCGTCCTCACCGACCAACCTTTAAAGAAAATTTTGCAACAACTAGAGTCATTAGGCAGACTCATGCTATGGTCTGTCAAATTAAGTCAATACAAGATTTTCTACCGACCTCGAATAGCCATCAAAAGCCAAGTCGTTGCCGACTTCATCTTGGAATTCACCAATCTTACCCCGCACATTCTCCTTCAACAACCACAAGCCATTCTTGAGGCAACCAATCCTTATTCTTGGACCCTTAACGTTGACGGTTCATCTCGAAAAGAATGTAACAAAGCCGGTTTAATCCTCATTACCTCAGAGGGCGAATACTTCAAGTGTGCCCTCCGTTTTCTGTTCGACCCAAGTAATAACAAGGCTGAGTATAAGGCCCTGATAGAAGGTCTTCGACTGGCCAAGGACGTTGGAGTAGACCATATCCAAGTGTTCAGTGATTCCCAATTGGTTGTCAGACAAATAACTAGGGAGTTCGACCCTAAGGAAGAGATAATGCAAGTGTACAAGGACATCATTATTCCCCTCACCTGCCTTTTCAGTAATTTCCAGATCAAGCACGTCCACTGGTTAGAAAATTCTCAGGCGGATAAAATGGCTCAATTAGCCTCGGCCGACCAGTTGAACCTTAGTTACGGCGTCCAAGTCAAATACCTGACCCATCCAGCAGTTTCACCAGATCTACAAGTGGTCCACTTCCTCCAAAACAAGCCTATCCCATGGGCCCAAGACATCATCCCATTCTTAGAACAAGGAGTGTTACACAACATAAAGTAGGAGGCTGACAAAGTCAGGGCCCGATCATCTAACTATGTCATCATCAACGGCCTCTTGTACAAGCGGGGATTCTCTTGCCCATACCTCAAGTGTCTGAGTCCTACTCAAGCAAACTATGTGATGAGAGAAATACACGAAGGCGTTTGAGGCAACCATTTAGGTGAATGGTCTCTAGCCCATAAAATTCTTCGCACGGGCTACTTCTGGCCCACAATCAATCAAGAAAGCAATGACTTTGTGCTCACGTGTGATAAATGCCAGCGCTTCGCCAACATACCTCATGCACCACCAGCAGAACTGATCACACTTAGTAGTCCCTACTCCTTTGCCAAGTGGGGCATTGACTTAATCGGTCCATTGTCCACAATCAGAGTCCAAGTCAAGTTCGTTGTGGTTGCCACTAACTACTTCACTAAATAGGTGGAAGAAAAACCTCTTGCTAAAATCACTGTACGGAACACCACCAAGTTCATCTGGCAGTCTATCATGTGTCGATTCGAAATCCCTCAAGCTATTGTGTTAGATAATGGCAAACAATTTAACAATGCCAAGTTTAGGAAATTCTGCGAAGAGCTCAGCATCAGACCATGTTTTTCCTCTCCAGGTCATCCCCAAGCTAATGGGCAAGTCGAAGTCACCAATCGCTCCTTGTTAAAGATCATCAAGACTAAATTGGAGGCCACCAAGGGACTCTGGGCAGAGGAATTACTGAACGTACTCTGGGCCTATCGGACAATATCATAAACCCCCACTAGGGAGACCCCTTTTCGCCTAACATATGGTGTCGAGGCGGTCATCCCAATGGAGGTCGGTTTGCCGACCCGTCGGGTACTATATTCGAACTCAGAACAAAACGAAAAGCTACAACGGGCCGAGCTGGACCTAATCGAAGAGCTACACGAGTCAACCACTATCAGACTGGCCTTATACCAACAGGTGATGAGGAAGCATTATAACAATAGAGTCAAATCCCAAAGCTTCGCCATGGGTGATCTAGTTCTCCGAGCAACAACTTTGGCCACCAAAAACCCGACCGAGGGCAAGCTGGCAGTTAAATGGGAGGGGCCTTACATTGTCAAATCTAGACCACGACCCGCCACTTATCGCTTACAAGATATTAAAAGCCAAGATCTCCCCCACTCGTGGAATTCTAAACATTTGAAATAGTATTTTCAGTAAAACGCAGTCCTCCCCTCCTCCGACGTCTCTTTTGCCCCTTGGCCAGCTCAACTCACTCGTTAACTTACTAGCTTTTTGTCTTTTCTATACACTGTGTAAATCCACCATCACAAGACTTTGTCTTAATGAAAACCGTCCTTAAACCTCTAATAATTGTGTTGCATACACCATGAATGTTCATTTTTCACTCAAATTAAGCATCAGCCAGACTAAGCATACAGACCTCAACTAGACTAAGTGTGAAAACCTCAGCCAGACTAAATGTGAAGACCTCAGTCAGACTGAGTGTGAAGACCTCAGCCATACTTATATTATCACCAGACCTCAACCAGACTGAGCATGTTCACAATCTGTCCTTATATTATCACTCGCTTCATTACCATTGCATGCACAGATTTATTTTAAACCAGGTAAGTTTTTATGCACAAAGACGGTTCGCTAATGCACCACTAGGATTACAAGGCCAATTTTTATAAATTAAACTTCTTATAAACTATACAACTTTTTATAAATATAACTTAAATCTTTACAAAAGCATCACAAACTAAACACTGTTCTGGGCGGAAGCCCACCAGTTGTTCATTTTTGAAGATATTTATGACCCCTCTTGCTCAAATTCTATAAAAACGAAGTTGTATCTCTGTTTTGAGGGTTGAAGAATTTCTAAAAAGCCTCTACACCTTCTTGAGAGCTCCTTCTTCTTGTGCAAGTAACTCTTTGAGCAAGCTTACCACCTTGAACCTATATCCATACACCATATACACCTTCACACCTTAGCCTAGAAACCTTGGTTAAGCCTTAAGCATCACAATTCAAGCTTGAGAGTGTGTTTGGACTTAGTTTGATTCACAAACAAAAAGCTACCTTTGTCAAGAGGTGTAAGCTTGTTGTTTCCTCTTTTGATTTCATTTCAATTGTTTACTATCTAGTTCTTGTAGTTTTGTGTTGTTATGATCTCCCTTCAAGTGTCTAAGTTTGGGTTTGGAGAGCTACCAAAAGGGTAGAGAGAGTTTATACTCTTTCTTACAGCCACTCTTTCTTACACCTTCACCCATAGCTCAAACCCTTGCTTTTACACTCTTTTTCTTTGCTTTCTAAATTGATTTTCAGAGTTAAAAAGAAGCTAAAAATCATGCTTTGAAGTTTCAAAAGTGAAGGGGTTAGCCACCCCTCCTTGTTCTTACTTACTAGCCTTGTTTTCTCTCTTTGTTGTTTAGCTTTTTAGGCTCTTTTCATATACTTTGAGCCACTATTTTTCACCCATTAAGGGTTGCTCTAGGGTTGTCCTAGGTTGTCTAATTAGTTCATGCTTTAATTAGCTTGATTATTGTCTCATAAGTTTGCATACATGGCTTGTTGTATATTGTTTTAAGCTTTTCTTTAACTAATTTCTATGTTTAAGAACCTCATTTTAATTATCAACTTGCCATTCATTTCTTTCATTTGAGAATTATTTTAATCGGTTAACGGTTATTCAAAACATAAACTAAAGATTTATGGTTAATGGCTTAATCTCTACGGTGGTTCATTGTCAACGACGTAGTCTCTTTTCATGTTAAGAATCACCTCCGTTTGACATGTTTCTCACTTAGTGGATGTAATCTTTAGTAGACGTAACAATCATCTTGCACTTAATGGATTAAAGGATGGCAAAGGCTAATGAATTTGACTTAAAATGAACCAACCCACATAAAGAAAATGAGTTATATTGCTTAGGTTCGACTTGACGTTATGCCGAATCTATTGTGTCAAGGGTTGTCTTACATCAATTCATGATGTTTTGATGAATCTTGAACGTCTCTACCTCCCTCTTTGTGATTGCCACCCTACTTTTATTATGCTCCAACCAACTCAATGTCTTCACCCTCTCATAATCATAAATCTTTAAAATATCACTTTTTATCGTATTTCGAGAAGGCACTTTAAACAATGGTTGAAGTGCTGCTGAATATCGTTTAAAACCAACATGGTCTACGATAGAGAGGGGATATTCATGCAAGATTATGGCATGTGACAACTCTTTCCTAGCAAAATCTTGATCAAAAATATAAGAATTCATTTTTGGACTCTCTTTACTAAAATTGTTAGTTAACACTTTTTACCTTATGTCCATCACTTTTTTCCTAGTACAACTCTTATGGTGATCATGCAAATGCCTAGTTCCATTTTTTGAATCACCTCCAACATGCTTATTACAATAATTACATATTGCCTTCCACACCCCATTGACTTGTTGCTTTTTAAAATGTTTCCACACAACACTAGGTTTTCTTTTAGTTCCTCCACAAGTAGTATTAGACTCTTCTTCTAAATCAATAACATTTTGATTAGAGATGGGAGACGGTGAGTTCGTAGGTGAGTTTATAGCTGGCGATGAATGTTGTGACGCGTCACTCTTAAATGGTACTTGAGAGTTAATAGGTACTTGAGAGTTAATGGGTACTTGAGAATTAACGGGTACTTCAGAGTTAATTGGTGCTTAAGAGTTAACATCTGACATTTTTAACTTTTATATAAATAATATGGATTGAATTAATATTAACAGAGGTAACATAAAAGTAGATTACTAGAACTAAGAAACAAATTAATAATAACTAATAATATGGATTGAATTAATGGAACTGAGAAACAAATTAACTAAACATCAATTTTCTTTTTTCTTTATTAACAAAACTAAGCTATGATTCCATTAATAATAGTTTTTTCTTACATCAATTTTCTTTTTTCTTTCTCTGTTTTCAATAACATACCTGTCATTTACATATAATTTTTAATGATGAGAAAATAGGTTAACCCAAACTCAAAAGAGCCCGAAAAACAAAATTTGTTTATTTTTTAAATTAACATATGAAATATAGTGCATAAAAGGGGTGGGGAAAGGATCTACTAATTTCACAAAAAGAGCTAAAGACATTACCCAACAAAAAGAAGAATAGCCATAAACAATAAAATAGATCACAAAGGACCTCAGAAATTCTGGTGTAGGACCACAGACTTAGAATCAATTTGAACTACAACTTAACTATCAGTTCAATTCAAACTCTACTTCAGCATTCAACTCAAAGAGGACAATTTCACACGGATGAGAAGTAAAAAAAAAAAAAATGCATAAATCTGTATAAACTCCCCAGACAGTTCCTAGGGAGTTTCTACATTTGTGTATTGATAAATAAAATCATTCACTAAATGCTTGATCTCCTTTTGATAAACAAAATAGCTCAGAGAAACCATGTTTATTAACAAATCAATTGTTAACTAAACAAATTAACTAAACATCAATCAACATCATCAACTCCACATAATTTCAACTACAAATAGATATCTGGACACAAATTAACAAATTAACAATTCAACTACAAACAGATATCTTCACATAATTTCAACTTCAGAACACACCAGAAGAAGTAAAATACACTCAGAAGCCACAATCAATAAAGAGAAAATACCTGGATGAGAAAACCAAATGTCAGTAGTGAGCAAACTAACTAAACCTAATTTCTACACACAGAACAACATCATCAACATCATCATCTTCAATAATATATAAAATAAACAGATCTAAACAGATCTTCAATAAAAATAATCCTTCAGATTCATAATTAAAGAAATATATAAACAGATATTTATATATATATATATATATATAAAATAAATAAATTTAAAGGAAAAAAAAATAGAGGTTGAAGAAACAGATCTATACACACAAATATACAGATCTAAAATAAACAGATCTATACACTCAGATATATATATATATAATATACATATATGTAAACCCTAGATCGAAATCCCTAGAGAGCGAGAGAGAGATACCTAACCAAAGAGAGCAGCGACGGAGGAGCGGCAGTGAGGGAGAGAAAGCAACAGCCTCGTCGTCGTATGTAAGTGAGAGAGAGAGAGAGACGGAGAGGCAAAACGGTAAACGACAGAGGTGAGGCGGTAAGGGAGGCTCGGTGGTGACGGAGGATCGCCGGTGAGGAGGGAGGCGCGACGGTGACAGATGAAAGAGAGAAGGAAAGACTAGTGGCGAGAGAGAGAGAGAGATGAGCGCCGTGTATGAGTAAGAGGAGTGTATGTCTATGTCTATGTCAAACCCTAAACAAATACAAGCATATATATATCCAGGGACAAAACTATAATTTTACCTCGGGGACTAAGTGGGGTGGGGGGCGGGGCTGGGTTTGGGTCTAAAACACTTATCCCCGTCCCCGGCCCAGATATCATCTGGAATGAATTTTTGAATACCATCCCCGGCCCGTAGGGAATATTTTTTGATGAATAACCACTGAATTCAGAGTCAAGGGGTCGGGTCACCGTCGGGCCAGTTTCAGATTGTTGTTGCTAGAAGGGACCACGCTGGTCACTCCGTGCCCCTCTCTACCCTGTACTGTTTCGCCAGCCACCTCATCATCATTCCCCTACGCATCCTATGCCATAGCTGGCGCTTTATTTTGTGGCATTCCCCTCACGTTCCTATATATTGTTTCCATAGCAGGGGCAAGGAAGTTCACAATATGGTAGAGCGGAGAATCACCCGAGACAAATGCAGTAAATTCTGGGATGTGTTGGTTTCTCGCAATAAGGTATGAAAAATGCACAACTCCAAAGGCCCAGGGTTTGTCTATCTTCCAAGGATTGCGGTTAAAATTCGCCAGTTTGAAAATTCAACATGAAGTACAAATCCCCGCCTTTTCCACATCCCCCTCACTAACCCCTTCACCTCCGACAAATGATTCGTATCTCTCACCAGTGGCCTACATTACCCCACGTGTATGGCCATGATCCTTCTCTATCCCACTAATTCTCTTTCCTCTCCCCCATCTTTTTCACTTTATATCATCACGTGCTTACCCGTCCCTCAAGCCCCGTACGTCATCAAAGCATTTACGACAATCGTCGCGGTTAGCCCTCCTCATGGTTAGTCATCCCATTCGGCCACCTTTGCGGCCAGCCCTCCCCACAGTCAATCATCCCACTCGATCCCTTCGTGGTAGGCCACCCTTGCCGGTAGGTTGGTCATCCCGTTCGGTTACCTTCATGGTCGGTCAGTTGATTTTTCGTCTCTCATCTTTGCGGTCAGTCATCCCGCTCGGTCACCTTCGTAGTCGACCTCTTGACGGTTAGCCACTCTCGACCGAGCTTGGGGGACTCCCTCCACCTTTCCTATTCCCTTAGTTGGACTAAAGCCGCATTTGGGAATGGGGGACTACTGATACTGATGGGCACCCAAAGGGGCCCAGTCCATGGGTCACGACCCAGCTCACGGCCCAGGTGTTAATGCCCAGTAAACCCAGTAACTTTGAGAAGCCAATGCTGGCCTAAGACCAATAGCATTCAAACACTTGTTAGGTAAGGAATTAACCACGTGAGTAGACAAAGATCCTGTAAAGTTATTCCACCCACACATTAACCATTTAATGAGGCCACTGTAGCATTAAATGCAGCAAGACCCATCACAGCGGAGTATACAGAATCACCATGAATGACGTTAACTAGGTCATAGACTTTCGGCCAACAAAATAGCTTAGAATGGACAAGGAAATGATGAGCAAAGGATATAAGGAAGCCTTGGAGATACGTTAGAGGTCAAGTTTTGATCCCCTTTTCCTTTCTCTCTCTCTCTCTCTCTCTCTCTCAAAAATCAATCTACCCTAACCTAACTTGATCGTCGGAGCGTCCATCAAGGGATGATCTCCCCATCTGGACCGTTTTGTAAGTACCCTTCGCAGACATCAAGGTCAGTAGACCCGTTGAAAGCATGAATCAGTCCAACCCATCTTCCATTGAAGTTATTACATTATCAAGTGGAAATTTTTTTGATTCAAAGATGCATATCCTCACTCTGTTTTGCAATTGAAAATTAGGGGAAACAGAAAAGTACAAAAAAATAATTCAAAGATTTAAAGAAATCATTGTATTACCTCCATACTGATTGGTATGAGAATACCCAGTTTACCACTTAAGAATTACTGTTAATTAAAACAAATAGATACAACACAAAGGAAGGATAACACTAGAATCCATGCATCGTTTATAATCAATTTTTTGAGCAACATTTATGGGGCATATAATCAATAGAGATGGCATATCTGTCGACCCACAGAAAATTAAAGTAATTGTAAACTAGCCTAGACCAACCACTATGACTGAAATTAGAAGTTTTCTGGGGCTTGCTAGATACTACTGCAGATTTGTGAGTGACTTCTCAAAACTTGTTTTGCCATTAACTCAATTAACACAGAAAATGCACCGTTTGATTGGAATGATCAAAGGGAATCAGCCTTCCAAGAATTAAAGACCAGATTAGTGACTGCACCAATTCTGACTCTGCCTAATGGTACATATGGGTTTCGAATTTATAATGATACTTCGTATAAAGGCTTAGGGTGTGTGTTAATGCAAAATGAAAGGGTAATTGCTTATGCTTCTCGACAACTCCGACCACATGAGAAAAATTATTCGACCCATGATCTTGAGTGTGTAGCTGTAGTGTTTGCACTAAAAATTTGGTGCCATTATCTGTATGGAGTGACTTGTGAAGTGTATATGGACTATAAAAGTCTAAAATATTTCTTTACTCAGAAGGAACTGAACATGAGACAGAGAAGATGGCTTGAACTGATAAAAGATTATGATTTACAAATTTTGTATCATTCGGGAAAGGCAAATACAGTTACAGATGCTTTGAGCTGAAAATCCAATGGGAATTTAGCATGTTGGTTTACCGGTCAGAAAGAATTGTTGTGTGACTTAGAAAGAAATAGAATTGAGATTGTGTTGTGTGAGCAAGGTGGGGTTCTAGCTGCCATTTCTGAAAGCGTATTATGACAGAAGCCCGCAGTTCTAAATTTGCTATGCATTCGGGAAACACGAAAATGCACAAAGATTTGAAACAGAATTTCTGGTGGCCTAGCATGAAGAAGTATATTGCTGACTTTGTAACTAAATGTTTGCATTGCCAACAAGTGAAAGCCGAACATCAACGACCCGCTGGATTACTTTAGCTGCTTCCAATATTGAAATGGAAATGGGAGCATATCACAATGGGCTTGATTGTTGGTCTACCTCGTTCTTTAAGAGGTATGGACTCTATATGGGTTATTGTTGATCGTTTGACTAAATCTACTCACTTTTTACTTGTCAAAATATTTTATAATGTTAATAAACTGGGTAATATCTATATTGATGAGATTGTAAGACTACATGGAGTGCCAGTATCTATTGTGTCTAACAGAGATTCCAAGTTTACTTCGAGATTCTAGCAGAGTTTGTAACAAGCCTTGGGAACTGAACTGAGACTTAGCAGTGCTTATCATCTACAAATAGATGGCTAATTAGAAAGAACTATTCAAACATTGAAGGATATGTTACAGATATGTGTGTTAAATCTCCAAGGGAATTGGGAGATGTACTTACCTCTGGCCGAATTTATGTATAATAACAGGTATTATTCGAGTATTAGGATTACTCCTTACGAAGCTTTGTATGGTAGAAAATGTTGATCTCTGATTTGCTAGGCCGAAGTAGGCAGCAATTCGTTATTGGGATTGGAACTTGTGCAAGAGACGACTGAAAAAGTAAAACTGATTCAGCAACGTTTGAAAAGAGTTCAGAATCGTCAAACGAGTTATGCAGATGTTCGGAGAAGAGACAGAGAATATGAGGTTAATGACCATGTGTTTATCAAAGTAACCCCTATGAAAGGGCAAACAAGGTTTGGAGTTAAAGGCAGACTAGCACCGCGGTATATTGGCCCATATGAAATCATTGAGAAAATTAATCCGGTGACGTATCAAGTGGTTTTGCCTCCGGTTATGGAGAATATGCACAGTGTTTTTCATATGTCAATGCTTCGGCACTATTTGATAGATCCATTACATGTGATTGAGCTAACTCACATGCTTCTGAAAGATGATTATACTTACGAGGAATGACCAATCCAAATTGTCAACCGAAGAATCAAGAGATTGTGGAACAAGGAGATTCCATTAGTGAAGGTTGATTAGCAAAATCATAGAGAAACTTATGCAACATGGGAAACAGAAGTAGATATAATGATGAGATATCCAAACTTGTTTCCATTGGACACTATGTTCTTCCGAAATGAATGTAATTCGAGTTTGGAAGACCAAACTTTTTAAGGGGGAAGAACGTAACAACCCCAATCTTTGATTAGTCAGTAAAACATGATTAAGAATGAATAATAAGTAATTAAGAGGAAAATCTAAATTAATTGGACGCGTAATGTGTTATTTGTGCTTATATCAGTCTGACGTAGAAATATTTGTCTGAATTTCTATTTCAGTATGCGAATTAAAGGCCTTATCGGCATCTGAGTATGAAATTGACTACGTGTACGTGCTATTTAGAATTTTTAGAATTTTATGGTGAGTTTAATTAGAATTTAATTCAGAATCAAATATTTCGAATAAAATAATACCAATTGATCAATCTTAAGCTAAGCTTAATTAGATCCCACTAATCCCACCTATATAAGCTAAGAAACGCCTAGAACCACTCACATACACCACCTCCTTCATATTTTGAACTCTAAAACGTAGGAGAGTGGGAGATAAAGAGAGACAACTTTGCATTCAAGCTAGGAGGAAGAGAATTTCTTGGAAAATTGAAAGAATTGAAGGAATCAAGCTTAGATTTGCTAGAATTCAAGAGAATTTATGCTTCTCGGCAAGGATTCAACCTTAGATTTATGATATTAAGTTAGTTCACTTGTGAATTCAATAGGTTTAAGTGTTTTAACATGAGAATTGAGTTTGGAAAGTAGAAAAGAATATCATTCTTTGCATGCATTGGCATTTCATGAAGTTTTGAAGTTAGTTTCAAAGGAATTCTTTCATGCATGCTCTTATCTTGGTTTTGTTATAAATTGAGCTAAAAATCTCATTTGATCATGTTTTGGAAGGTTAAAGTTTATATAAACTCATGTATGTTATATATACATATAATTCAAGTTTGTTTTTGGATAATTCACTTGCTTTTGGGCCTTGATTTTGCGAAATGATCTTTAATTCATGATGTTTTATAAGTTTACACGTGTTTTCTTAAGTTTTGGGCCCAAAGGATGTGTTTTGAAACTTTGAATTTGAGTTTTGAACTTGGGAAGCAAATCTGGAAATTTCAGAATTCGCACTCTTCACTCGAATGGTGGAATCTATGCTCGAGCGAAGAATACAAGCTCCCAGTACTTTTGCAGAGTTTAAGGGTTGGCTCGAGCTACAAAAGTTACGCTTGAGCGACCACCCTTTGTTTTGAACCTTAGCTCGAGCGACCAGAAGTTACACTCAAGCGTAAAATTCAAGCTCTTAGTACTTTTGCAGACCAAGGGGTCCGCTCGAGCGACCGAAGTTGCACTAGAGCGAATTGCCCTGTTTCAAAAATTTTACTAAGTGTTTTTCAACTACATCCTTGCATCTTCATTGCATCTAAGGCATTCTTAGGCTATGGTTAAGTAATAATAACGAGGATAAGAGTAGAAACACACACTAAGAATGAAGAATAATAAGTTTAGCGTCGATAGCACGTGTGTTCAAGTGTATCTGTCATGTGTTTGTAGGTCACATGTTAACACCACCTTGATCGATCTGTTTTGTGCAAGTGATCTGTTCTACTACTGGAGCTATCTGTAAGTAATAACTATGTAAAGCTATGTTTGTGTCACGACCCAAACCCGTCCCCATGGGTTTAGCACCGTAACCGGCCAGTAATCCAAGATTACCGAAGGCCTGCTTAACAGTAATACAGTAAAACAGAGTACAGGGGCATGGCGGAAGCCAAAACAGTAAATAAAAAATGTCCAATGAGCTGTGACAGACTGTATGCCAAAAAGACTTTTCATACACATATACATGAACAGTACAGAACGGTATGTACATATATACAATCATTCAGTTCAAGGACCTAATAGGAACAGTACGGTAACAGTTTACAGTTTACAAGACAAAACAAAAGGGGGAAAACTAAAACACCCCATAGCCTTAGCTTGATAGGCTCGGAACCTCGTAATGAGGCACATAGGTTGGCTTGACAAAACTGAAGTTTACCCCGACGCTTCTAGCTGCGGTATGGTGCCTGTACACCTACATATATATATGAGCAGTGAGCTAAAGCCCAGTGAATAACATAATGCGTAAAGGGGTTTAGAATGAATGTCCTTACAGTAATGAAAACAGTTCATTAAATCAGTATTTTAGTCGTTCAGTCAGTACAGTCATATGTGGTACATCCATTAGCATAACAGTACAGTAAACAATAGGTCTTGCAAGACCGAACAGTAAATGATGGCCATCAATCAGTAAACAGTAGTGGTTCCAACAAGGGAACCGACAGAGATCTCTGTAACAGTAACAGTAAACAGTAGTTGCTAAGGATGCCACAATACAAATCAGAATATAGGACATACATTCATTCAATTAACAGTAACAGTTTAGAAAGCAGTACAGTTCAATTGTTCAGAAGATAATCATTTTGAACATATCTTTACACAGTTGTTACTCACAGAGTTCTGTGCTACAGTAAAGCTAGAGCGCGTCCCCAGTCGCCAACCCTACACAGTTTACAGATTGAACACACACTAAGCTACACAGTTGGGAAAGATAGTAGCTTAATCCCTAATTTGCCTCGGTGTGTTCTACATCTATATCCTCATTAAGATGTCTTAAACTAGGCCTAAGAATGCCTAGGATGGGATGAGGATGCAAAGATGCACTTTAAAAGCATTTTCAGAATTTTCAGAAAACAGGGGTCACGCTCGAGGGTAGGTTACTCCGCTCGAGCAGACATGCAGACAAAGGTTTCCACTCAAGCGCATACTCAACCGCTCGAGCGTACTGCAAAACAGTCAAAAGTGCTGGATAGGTGAAATCCACGCTCGATTGGACGCTCGACACCCGCTCGAGCTAACTTAAAAACAGAACAAAATGTTGGGAGCATGATTTCCACGCTCGAGCGCCAGTCATCCCGCTCGAGCGCGAGTTCAAAATCTGGAATTCCCAGATTCGAACTTCAAGCTCAAAATCAAGTTTCAAACACCAAATTCGATCCTCATGGGCTCATTTTCTAGAAAACACTTCAAAACTCATAGTTTAACATGATTCAAAGCTCAATTTGTAAAATCAAAGCCCAAAGGAAGATCAATTAAACTCATTTTCAAGCCAAATTTCAAGAGCATAATCCAAGCATGACATGCATGAGTTTAGCTAGCTTCTGAGCTTCCAAAACATACTCCAATGAGCCAATTCTTTTCAAAACAAGATGAAATCATGGACTTAACATATTATGAGCATGCATATAACATTTTGCCATGAAAACAACTCAAAACTCAACAATCCAAACATGCATGAATGAATTAATCTATAGTTCAACATGTTAGAACTAAATTATGACTTAGCTCCTCAATTAGACATGAACCATGCACGAATCAACTTAAAGACATAATCAAGAGGATGAAATTCATACCTAGGTTCCTTAATTACTAGTCTTGAGGTTCAATCTAGTAAGAACTCCTTTCAATTCCTCCAATTTCCAAGCAATTCTAGATGAAATTGCCCAATCTCCCTATTCTCACTCTCTAGTCTGCAATAACAAGGGAAATGAGCTGAGCAAATGTTTGATCTAGGTGTAAGAGGCTCAAAGGTGGTCTTAGATAGTGGCCACTCACAATGGCAAAATAGTAATTAAGTCAACAATGCAATTTAACCCATTTTAATCTAATTTAATCATACCAAAACAGTTTTCAAATAAATATACCATAAAATCCTATAAATTCTAACGAACACAGAACATTAATCAGTTTCAGATATGGCCACCGATAAGGCCTTCAATTAACAGTTTAAACATAAAAACTGAACAGATAATCAAACAGTCAACAGATAGACATACAATTAAACAGATATACTTAATCAATTCAGTTCCAGATTTTAGTCAGTCAGTTCAGTACTTCAATCAATTCAATTACCAATCATAATCAGTCTCAGTTGAGCAGTAATCAGTGGTTAATCGGTAAACAGTGACGAGGGTTTTTACAGTTTGATTATAAGTAATTTCAGAATGATAAGATATGATCTATTTTTTGAAATGTTATTTTGTGAATCATGAATGAATGTCCATTTTTCTGAAATGTATTTGTGATATCCTTAGTTCACATGGCCCTCACTTAAGGGAAACAATACCATCGCCAATATACATGTGGCCCTCACCCAGGGGAAACAATACCGTGGCTTATGATCATATGGCCCTTACCCAGGGGAAACAATATCGTGGCCCATGTTCACATGGCCCTCGCCTGAGAAATACAATACCATGGCTATTTGTGCACAAAGATATTAACCTTTACGGTCGTTGGTACCGACTATGCATGTGGATCTTATGACCAATCTGATCTGTTAACTAATGGATGTACCACGTATAACTGCTTATGAATTTCGTATAAGTATGTGAATCTGAATCTGTTTCTGATATGAACTCTGATTCTAAATCTGTGATGGGCATCATTCATAAACCCCTTTACTCTGTTGTTATTCACTACGCTCCAGCTCACTATATTATTTATGTATATAAGCGATCAGGCACAGGACCAGGCCTAAGTTGCTAGCCTGGAGTTCTGTTTTGTCAAGCCAACCACCATGCCTCCTGAGGAGGTTCCCGAGTTGAAGTGTGGTCAAGTTTCTGCAGACAAGTTTTGAGTTTTTGTTTTCTTCTGTTTGTCTGAACAATTTTTGTATACTCTGTATTTAGGGCTAAGTCCCTTTGATTGTATCTATGTTTGTGACATGGGTCTAACGTAAATATGATGTCACATATATCTATATAAAGTTTAAATTTTTTGTCTCATATACGTCTACACAACTCTATGGGCATTGTATATTGTTATTGCTTCCATTATCTCCTTAATTTTACTAATCTGTTTAGAGGCCTTTGGTAGTCTTAGGATTACTAGCCGGTTACGATGCTAAACCTATAGACGCGGGTTTGGGTTGTGATAGTTGCCTACCTAGTTAGCCTCAGAGACTACTATAGAAATGTTGATGTCTACCAATCCATTAGAAAGATCGTAACCTTCGGTTATGTTGGCTTATGCCGATTTCTTTTTGGAACTTGCTCCATCCTTGCGACTCAACAATCCTTTGCTCGATGTCCATCACCACCACACACATAACACTTGCCTTTAAATCTTTTGTTGTTCTCACCTTTGAAGCCTTAGTTGGATCCTTACCATCATGCTTTCTCTTTTTGTTGTTGTTGGACCTCGAACTTTGTCCTTGTTCCACAACATGTTCCTTAGCCTGCATAACTTGGTTCCCAGACTTCTTCTCGGATTTATGGTTGTCTTCTACAATCCTCAATCACATGATAAGTTCTTCTAACTTTATTTCCTTGCACTTGTGCTTACGGTAATTTTTGAAATCCTTCCATGCTGGCGAAAGTTTCTCAATAATAGCTATAACTTGAAATGATTCACCCAAAATCATTTCTTCGACAACGATATCATGTTGGATCAACTGAATTTCTTGGACTTGCCCAACCACCATTTTAGAATCTAACATTTTAAAATCCGGAAAACGTCTAACAACAAATTTCTTTGCCTTGGCATTTTCTATTTTGCACTTTAATTCAAGAGATTCCCACAGTTCTTTGGTCGTCTTCTTTACACAATACACATTGTATAAAGAATTGTCAAGTCCATTAAGTATGTAATTCCGACACAGGAAATCACCTTGTTTCTAGGCATTTACCGCAGCGACAAGTTGATGATCAGCGTCCTCCCCCTCTATTTGTTTCGAGCCCTCTTCACGGATGTACCGAGCCAAATGCAAAGTTACAAGATAAAACAAATTTTTTGTTGCCATCTCTTAAACTCTGTTCCATTGATTTTTTTCGATTTTTCTTCATGATTTATTGGCACCATAGGAGTCACTAGTGGTGGTATCGAGACTGTTGGGGTCACGGTTAGAATAGTCTTAGCACTATCCATTGACATGTTTATGAAATTCACAATTTAGAAACCCAAATAAATACACACAACAAATAATTAAATAATTAACGACCTTAAGCTGTAGGAATACTATTTATTAAATAAGCAAAATGTGTGTATTAATAAAAAAAAATGACTAAGAATAGTCTAAAAATAATTTCATAAAGTAAATTATTTTTGAAAACCAAAAAAGAAATATTTCCAAAAAACAAGTATGAACAGAAATTTCTTGTTCAAGTATAAAAATAGAACAAGAACACACGTTGTAAATTAATCTAATTAAATAAAACTTACAGATTATTGATGAATCAAAATGCATAAGTAAAAGAAAGCCAAGGCATGTGTTGGACTCACTTTCCTTAAGATCGTTACGTCCTCGTTATGGTGCTCGAGAACAGATGATGTCGACCTCCTAGGTTGCAACGACTATATCCCAAAATTACAACACTACAAATGTGGTCTCACAAACAGACTATGTTGTAGACTCTCTTACAGAAAAAACAGAAGAACAAATATGCAAAAGAGTATGCATTGAAGAAGAGAAGAAAAATGAATGAATGAAATAATGGACAGGGACCTGAATTTATAGGCTTAAAAGTGACTATTCGGATGGGTTTGGAAACCCTCCGAACAAGTGCGAATTGGAAAACCGCCACAGTGAAGAGAGGTGACTGGAGAATCTAAGGGAAGGAACTAGTTCAGATTTGAATTCGAAAATTCAAATTTCCCGCAAAGAATTTGACTTTTCCCGCAAAAGTTTTGAAAATATTAAAGTTAGGACCTGACCCCAACCCATAGCACATGCCCAGCCCGACCGGTGGTGGCGATGTGCACATGTGGTGGTTTTGAGTGAAACCCACTTTATCCATAACTCCCCTCCTTACAAAACTTGGGATGCCCCTTAGGGCCCCATTCCAAGTATGACAACCTACTTGGGGTGCCTCTTTATTTGTTTTAATGTGGGAAAAGACATTTAATGAGTAAACCCACTTTGTCTCTTCAACTTCCATTTTCACGAACTCGAAAATAACGTCAACTTCCTATTCACCTAAAAATGTTTTTGACGAACCGTCTTTGAGGCATGATTCAACACATGACAAAGAATACGTCACCACTCGGGCCCATCTCAAAAGGTGCATGGGTCCCATGTCAATTTGGGCTCAAAGTTGCTCAAAAATAAGCCTAGAAACTCAAAATTTCCAATAGTCTCAATATATATGCTCAAGATTTCTTCAATGATGCTACAAATTTTTTAAAATATATTTAAAAAATATATATTTATAAATCACAATCATTTTAGGTGGGACTCATAACCCGCCAACTTTAAAACTACGCTCTAAAACTCATTATAAGATAAATTTCAAGATAACTTTTCATAGTTAATAACATTTATAAGAATTCCTACTCTTTGTTTGTTTTCTAACTTGGTTGGTTTAAAAGAAATGCTTGCACAGAATCTCAATACATAAAAAGTTAATAACATTTATGAGAATTCTTACGCTTTTGTAGGTGTTGATTTTTGACCACATAACCAAATGAGGAACTCAGCTGGAGAGCACCAGCAGAATAGATTAAGCCCGAACAACCTGTCACAGAAAGATAAGAATCCGGTGGTGGTTCGTCTACCTGGGGGCACTCCGACGCTCAAGTCAGTAATCAAATATCTCTCAAAGATAGCAAATTATGCTTAAACTCACAAGAAAGAACTTACCTCAGACCTACAAGGGTGCCTTGCCTTTGTACCTAGTAGTGACCTGATCCTGTAGAAGCCTCGCGTCAATGGACTTTGGTTCAATGCTCATCTAGGACTCCCAGCCAGATAGAGATAAACTTCTTAAGAGCTTTTTCTTTATCCATACCAAGGCCCTCTCCAGTTCTAGGGCTCCTGTCCCTTACCCGCTTATCTCGGATTCCGGTATCTCCGCAAATAACCTCAGCCTAGCCGAGATCACCTCAACGTCATGACCAAAACACATGGCACCTCGGCTGACACTTTGGCGTCACCTTGGCCATGTGTTGCCATTCACAAAATATGTGCCCACAATTGCCCCCTAGGTCCTATTACCTCAGCAACCTGAGGTGATGGAACCTATATCATTTGTCTACATAGCACATCGACTAAGAATTACTCCATCATTCATGACTAAGATTATTACACGTCGGCTTCATATGACCAAGACTCAAGAACCAAGTTCTTCGAGTTTTTTAACCGAGATCGCTCCTCCAGACGAGGTTTTTGCTTCATTAAATCAAGAACTCCAAGAGTTCTATCTGCGCATGAGATGTAACGTACGATTTTCTCAACCGTTTAATCCATGCGTTCTTCTCTCATTGATTCGTACCTGACACGCGCCATCAGGTCACATCACTTCTACGCATACTGCCTGACAGACGTATCGTCCAAGGCATATCAGTTCTGGTTTGGCCACCTTTTCGCGTTTTAACAAAAGTTCTCCCTCTCTCTCCATCTCTTCACTCTACATTCCTTTGTTTTTGCTCAAGCTTTCTCTCTCTAAAGCTTCTCTCCCAAAACCGCTATTGTTCAAATCTTCAAGCTCTGCGACTTGCTCAAATCACCGTATGTTCATTTTGTTGCCACTAGATCTGGTTTTCATGGTTACACTATGTTTCTTACTTTTCTTCGATTATGAATCAATTTCCTGTTCTTAAATCTTAAATCTTGAATCTATGTAGTCTTTTATGAAAAATGCCAATCATGTTCTTTTGCTGCGACTTTTGCACATTGTTCTTCATACACTCACCTGGTGTCTTAAAGTTTTTAGATGAGTATATCTATCGTCTTGCTTTCTACTTCAATCCTGATTTCTAAATTTCATTTCTTTTGCTGGTTTTCTTGCTTTATTTCCAGATTCTTACCTCTGATTCCTATATCTACATAGATTTTAGGTTTGGGATTTTCTCTAGAACCTTTTTCCTTAGGAAAACTGAACCAAAACTCTCTTAGATTCTCAGAAATCTTCACTCCAGTACTTTCTAGAGTTGAGTCGAGATTATTTGCCACTTTCCAGACTTCTTACCAAAAAACCTGAGGAGGGTTGACACCCTTTCTAAGCTAGAATACTTTAAGTAGGAGTTTTCTATTCCAGCCGACGTTTAAATCCAGTTGGCTGGAGAGAATGACTCCATTATGCCTGGGAAGGACTACATGCCCTTTCCCATCATCTCCATCATTGAAGGAGGAGTCAGATTCCCTCTCAACACCCCTTTTAGGAAGGTCCTCCACTATTACAAACTGAACCCCATACAATTAGCTGTAAACTCTTTTAGGATTATAAACGGAATCGCCGAGTTGGAACGTCGGCAAAACACTAGGATCACCTTATCCGATATCCAATACTACTACACAATGTGTGGCCTTAAAACCAAAGCTGGCTATACATATTACCTCAAGCAGAGATCCATCCAATATAAGCTAATAGCCGATATTCCAGACTCAAATAAAGGCGCGACTGATGACTACTTGATTGTCTTGGGCAATTGGGAGCTCGCGCCAAACGACGAACTCCACCTTTTCCCATTGCGCCGCGACGTTTTTAGGGATGACAAGGGAAAGGACTTAGTTTCCCTCCCTAGAATCCCTCCTCCTACTTTTTTTAATCATCTTTCTGTTAATCTATTTCAAATGTTTGATCTCTTTTTTTGCAGTTCTCCCCCAGCCAGAAAAAGATTTTCGCTGATACTACACGCCAAGTAAAGACTTGGTTCGCCTTCTCGGCCTGCCAATTGAGCTTTGCAAGGCTCCAATCCTCCTCAACTACATCCTGACGTACCAGAGCCCGCTGCCTGACGTTCCTCGAAAAAGCAAATCTCCACCTTCTGCAACAACTGCCCCTGCCATTTCATCGCCAAAGCCTGATCAAGCCTCAACTTTTAATCCAGCAAAGCAGCCATCAACATCCGCTCCCCAACTGATTCCTCCGGCCCAGCGCCAACACCAACGCCGAGCTCCACTCTTCGCTCCTGCAGGCAGAACTCGTAGCCGAAAACACCAAAGTACTGAAGCGTTGGCTTACGATCCAGCAAACCCACCCATTGCATTTTCAACAATCCATTTCGGTACCAAAGCCACTATTGCCACCACCGCCGATGAGATGGGACGCAGTAAGGCTGTCGTTGAAGACCTCTTGGCCGGCATCCCCGACACTGTGACAGTTCAGTCCTCCCCATCACAATCCCAACCAAAAGCTAAGCCAAAGAGGGTAAAAAAAGCCAAAACTAAGGCAATAGTGACTCAGATAGACTCTGAGGACACTTTTCCGATCTCTAAACTAGCTGAGGTTGAGAAAAGTGCCTCCGCCACTGAGAAGAGTCCTGCCGAGGCTAGTTCGTCCGAGGCACCCTCCTCGAAGAGGCCAAGGTCTGAGGGTACAGATCAGCCTGGCGTCATTAAATCTAGCTCCCCTTAGGCCCCGACATTCATAATAGGTGACCGATATCTGCAAGCTGGCGACAGCGCACTAGACAGTGTCGAAGTGAGCGCTACCATCTCCACTGCTATTCTCTTGCCAGCTGACATCAACCAAATGGCTGAGTTAACAGAGTATAAAAATCTATTCCCTGATGATGCAGTACTGCGTTTTGGTAAGTCTTTTATCTTATCTTCTGAAGTCTTTCAACACTTAGCCAAACTTTTACTAATCTGTTTTCTTTTCTTGCAGGCCATCTAGCAGGGTCACTTCACTCCTTCACAGTTAAGGCCGAGAACTATAAGAAAGAACTAACTCAAAAGACCAATGAGGCAGCTAAACTTCTCACTTCACTTAACAAAGTCGAGGCTCGCATCCGAGGTCTTCTTGACCAGGCCAAGGCTACTGAGTTAGCCTTGAAAAAAGCCGAGGACCGCGCCAAGGCTGCAGAAAATGTTACCGAGGTCGCTTAGGCCAAGGCAAAAGAGGCCAAAGAGAAAGAAGCCTAGGCCCAGACCGAGCTCTAAACGACACTGTCTACAAAGGCAGTCGAAATCAAGGAGGCAGACGAAAAGGCCTTTGCCGTGGGAGGAATCAACGTCTGCGAGGAGTACGAAAAGCAAGTTAGGTAGGCATGCAACAAGAATTACACCCTTGGTTGGATGGCTGCTCTGAAAGAGCAAGCTGTCCCCGAGGACTCACCCCTCCGCGATGAGGGCCGACTTGTCGTACCATTTCCTCCTGCTCCAAGCCAATCTGAGGGTGAGGATGGGGGGAAGAAGGAGAATAAGAAGAAGCCGAGGCTGGAGCTGGTGCTGAGGGTTCTACTGGGGCCAAGTCCCTAACTCTGAATGAGCAAGTCCTGGACTTGACTCAGGACGGTGAGGACGAGGTCTCCAAGAGTGCCTCTCCCAAAAGAGCCATGTCAGAGGCCAAGGTACAGACAGTCGAGAAGAGCCTCAACAAAACTCTTCAGGAGATTGATGCCGAGATCGAAGCTGAAAGGACTGCCAAAAAGCTTTCCCAGCTGTCTGCCGAGGTTGACATTCAACCACCCGCCAACGCAGAATAGCCTGTTTAGAATCTTTTCTCTATTTTGATATCTTGTACTTTTTCTTCTGTAGTCTCTGCAACTTTGTTTAGACAATGTTTTAATTCCAGTCTGGCCGATGTGTCTTTTGTACTTGAACAAGTTGCAAGCCTCCTCATTTCTTCTAAGTGTTGAATGTTTGCTTCATGTATGTTTCATTGTTTTTCTTGCTTCCATAATTAGAATATTTTTGCATTCCTTCAAAGTATAACTTAGCTGTATAATGACTCCGGGATATAATACCTTGGATATAAATCATAAATGTTTTCCTCGGCTAACACTTAAGAATATCAAAATATTTTTTCAAGTGTTATCAAGTATTGCTCTTTTACTTTCACATGCTATCTTCTATCAAGACTTCTTCTTTCTACTCTTCTCAAGCTTGATAACTTGGTTGGCCATCTCGGCAATTACGTATCTCGGATACCTTTTCCAATATAACCTCGGCTAACTTCAACTTGCAAATTTTTCTGAAATTTCAACAAGTCCCAAACACTTCAAATTTTTAAGTTTATTTATCATTCTCCAGCTCTCTATCCCCTAATGTGAACTTAAGTTTCATTTATGTTCACATTAAGCACGTATAGTCTGTCGCCGAAGTTAGATTCAAACAAAGACTAGCCGAGGTTCTCAACCTTGGTTTCTCTGTTAACCTAACTGAAATGCATTTAGTTCCATTCTAAGTTTAATTCTGTCGACATGGCAAGTCTAGTTTCAACTCAACTTAGTTCAACTCTATTATATGCAAGTATAATTCAACTCTGTCATATAATAAGTCTAAGTTATTCATCATGTTTTAATCAGAAGCATCGCCAACTTAGTTCAACTCTATTATATGCAAGTATAATTCAACTCTACCATATAATAAGTCTAAGTTATTCGTCATATTTCAATCAGAAATATCGCCATAGGACTAGTCAGTCCAATCACACAAATTTCAAATTCTTAAAAAATTAGGCTAAATTTTTATTACTACCTCGGCTAAAAAAATTATGACATTAATTTTGAAAAACAAAAAAGTCTAATGATAGAAAAACTTTAAGTTGCAAGTGTTCCAGGGTCTTGACAACTCTTTGCCTTCACTGTCCTCAAGCCGATATGCCCCATTGCTAGTGACCGAGATGATTCTATAAGATCCCTCCCAATTTGGGCCCAGCTTTCCCTCCCAAGGATCCTTCTTATTGCCGACCACTTTCCTTAGCATCAGGTCCCCAACTTTAAACTCTCTTGGGTTGACCTTTTTATTATAAGCCCTAGCAAGTTGTTATTGGTATGCTCCCAGTTGAATTGCTGCTCTCTCCCTTTTCTCCTCAAGTAGGTTTAGATCTCGGGCCAAGAATACCTCGTTAGTCCTATTCTCTACTCCTTGGGTTCTGATCCCTGGGATGCCGACTTCCAGTGGGATAACTGCTTCTGTGTCATAAGCTATGGCAAATGGGGATTCCCCAGTTGATGTTCTCGACGTAGTGCAATATGCCCAAAGTACATTGGGCAACTCTTCCATCCATTTTCTCTTAGCTGTTCCAGTCTCTTCTTGATCCCATCCAAGATAGTCTTGTTGGATACTTCTGCCTGACTATTACTCTGAGGGAAACTTGGAGTGGAGTAATAGTTCTTGATTTTGTACTTTGCACAAAAGCTTTTGATTAGCTTGCTGTCAAATTGTGTACCATTGTCTGCTATTATTGCCCTTGGGATCCCAAACCTGGTAATGATGTTCTTCCATATGACGTTCTTCACATTAGTGTCCTGAATCTTCACAAGGGATTCCGCTTCTACACACTTTGTGAAATAGTCAGTTGCTACTAGCAGGAACTTCCTTTGTCTAGTTGCTTTGGGTAGTTGTCCAACAAGATCCATGCCCCACTGGGCAAATGGCCAAGGACTGGATGCTGGATTCAAATCTGCTGCTGGTTGATGTATTAAAGGCGCGAACCTTTGACACTTCTCACACTTTGTGACATAGGCTTCAGCATCCTTCTGCATGTAGGGCCACCAGTACCCCGGAGTAATGGCCCTATGAGCAAGTGATCTGCCCCCAGCATGGCTTCCACATACATATTCATGTATTTCATACAAGAAGTTTTCAACTTGTGAGGGATGCACACATCTCAAAAGGGGACCAGTAAAAGACCTTATGTGGAGATGTCATTCTTCTGTCAGACTAAACCTAGCTGACTTCAGTCTGGTCTTGTGTGCTTCTTTGCGATCATCTGACAGCTTCCCATCTCTAAGGAACATTATTATTGCATCCATCCAATTTGGGCCCATCTCCACACACATTGCTTCGTACTCTATGATCAGTGATTCCACACTTGGACCTGACAAATAATCAACCATTATTATCCTTGCCTCCCCTGATTTCATTGCACTAGCCAGGTTAGCCAAGGCATCGACATGGCTATTGTCATCTCGGCTAACTTGTTGTAGTTGACAGTCTTGAAACAAAGCTAACAGTCTAACAACCTCTTTAACATAGGCTATCATTCTTTCATCTCGGGCTGCATACTCGCCTGTTGCCTGGTTCACACTGAGTTAGGAGTCACAGAAGACTACCACCTTGTCAACTTCCGTTGCTGCTGCCAATTTTAATCTTGTGATCAGTGCTTCATATTCTGCTTCATTGTTTGAGGCTTTGAACCCCAAACGAATAGACTACTTTGACATTCGTCCATCTCTAGATACCAACACCACTCATTCCCTCGCTCCCTGACGGTTTGAACTCCCACCAACAAACAGGCGGAAGGAGCCGCCAATGTAGATATCGCAAGGCTTGAGTTTTTCTTCTTTCTTCTAATTTGCTGTGGGGTTTTTCATTCCCAGCTAGGTCTCTTCTTGTTCCCCTGGACATCCTAAGCTACGACTCACCGGAGCCCGACATGAAATGGCACCTGGTGTGAACTCGACCACGAAGTCGGCCAGAACCTGGCCTTTGATTGCTGTTCTGGGTTTGAACTCTAAATCGTATTAGCCCAATACTACTGCCCATCTGGCCACCTTGCCTGTTAGATCTCCTTTCTGTAGCAGGGACTTCAAGGGGTGCTCAGTCAGTACCACAATCTTGTGGGCTTGGAAATAATGGTTCAACTTCTTGGAGGCCATCATTAAGGCCAATGTCAATTTCCCCAAGGGTAAATACCTGGTCTGTGCGCCTGCTAGGGTTTTACTCACATACTATACTGCCATTTTGTGACAACCCTCACCTCTGATTAGTGCTAAACTGTGATTGAGCATGATAAGTAATTGATTAAGCTGAAATTCTGAACTGGTTACATGAGTATGTTGCTTAATTGCATTTCTATCTGTTTGTCATTAGATGATCTGTTCATGTTTTGATTTCGAATTGTGAATTGCAAGCCTTATCGGCGACCGATTCAAAAAAAATTTAGTGTTATATGCTAATTAGGATTTATGTGATTTTATGGTAGCTTTAATTAAAATTTGATTTGGAACGATTAAATTAGATTAAATAATGCTAAAATACATTAGTTTGAGTTATTTGCATTTTTGCCACTAGTGGGCATTTTAGGTCATTAATTGATTTTATATCATTTTGTTGCATCATCTCATCCATTTCCTAGACCAAAACCGAGAGAGAGAGGGAGATTAGGAGGAAACTTGAGTTCATCTAGATTTTGACTTGGAATTAGAAGGTGTCACGCCCTACACCTGCCCCTAAAGGTTTGGGCATGACCTAAGCAAAAACTGACATAAAAACTGATGTACACACCGTACGGGGCCTTATCGGAAGCATAAAATATTAATAAAACATAAATACGAGCATACTCCATTGAGCTATTTCTAATATGCCAGGATCTCATGCATTACATACATCATCAAAAGCGGATAAAGTTTAAAACTATATCCTTGGATATCGTGTATAACATATACATTTACAGTCCTAGCCCGATAATTGGGCATAACAAAAGGAATATAAAAGTTAAGTACAACATCCATAGGTGGCTCTCAAAAGCAGACCCATATCTTAGCAGCTTCACAAAAATAAATGGCCTGGTATGGTGCCTGAACATGTAAAGGTTGACAAAAGGGACAGCGTCAAAGTTAGGACTGACCCCCTGACTGATAACCTACAGAAACAGACATAATAGAGAGTGAGCCGAGCTCAATGAGTAGTAATACATAATGAAAGACGTCTGACTTGAAGCTTAAATACATCAATACATAAAAAGATGTAGCATGCACATGATTTGTCTGATTCTGCATTTAGCTCATAATGGCCCTAGGCCTATTCCCGTGACATAAGCTTGTGGCTATAAGCCCTTGAAACATGATGGCACGAAGCCCTTGAACATATGGCACGAGGCCCTTGAAACTATGGCACGAGGCCCTTGTACATATGGCACGAGGCCCTTGAACATATGGCATACATTACATGCTTGAGACATTAACATAATTGCCTTACATGCCTTGAAACATTGACATGATTACATAACATTATATAGGTACTACTACTCACAGTGTTGAGGTGGCGTGTTGCTTCCTTCTGGAATGTGCCCTGCACACAATTAATACATTAGTTTCTTTTTTTTTATAAAGCATTTCCTGAGTCTTACACCTTGCATGCTTACAACCGCTTTAAAATCATCTGTAAAATATTCTAAAAATACCAGAGAAACAAGCACTCAAAGCTGAACAAATATTTAATTTTTCCTGAAAATGAGTCCCCCCGCTCGAGCGCCACTTTGGCCGCTCGAGCGGACTGTAAAATACACCAAACTGCTGAGAGGTGGTTTTTCCCGCTCGAGCGGGCTTTCCGACACTCGAGCGGACCAAGCGGATTTCTGAAATTCTGGACCTCCATTCGAGTCCCAACCTGGTATTCACTCCATTTTTACATGCAACCCAAGGTTAGGTTAATGTAATATTCCCACCTAACATCACTATAACATGGATTCTACATTGAGTATAACAAATTAACCAAGATTAGAAGCTTCAACAAGCCATCTCTCTCTCTCATTCCATTCTTGGATTCAAGTTCTTCATATCTTTGAAACATAACACATGATATATGCATAATTCCATGAAGTGATGATAGAAAACCATAGATGGAAGTATAATTCCCTACCACACTCAATCTAGATGCCTAAGCAACCAATTGAGAGAAACCCTCATTAATCAAGCATGAATTGGACATGAATCAAACATACACATCAATTACAAACTCTAAGTAGCCATAATAAGAAAGATTTGAGCTTACCTTGAATTCAATCCTACACCTCTAACAACTTTGCCAAGCTTTCTTGTTGGATCCCTTCTCCCCCAATTTCTCTTCTTCACTTTCTCTTCTTTTCTCCCCCAAAAATGGTATTCACGTTTTTTTCCCTTTTTTTTTCCTAAGGCTCATGAAGTCTTAGAAGTCTATATGCATATATAAGGCATATAAGACAAAAATGAATCGTTTAATCATTCCAAAATTAAAATTTCGTAAACATGCTTAATATTACTTAAAAATTATGCTGATCACAGATATATAATCAATTTCAGCTAATTAAGCTGTTAAGGCTTCCAATTTCTAATGCAAACGTGTTAATGGTGACAGATAGTTTCCTTGTGAGACAGATAGACATTCATAGACATGGATTTCACTTCCTTAATCATAATTTTTCACGGAACTACACAGTAAGCATTTAAAAGTACCATTTGAGGACTGAGAATATAACAGAAATCATGTACGAGGGTCGGGTTATTACAGAAGGATTGAAGGATAATTGCAAAATTAAGCTAGCACACTTGGAGTTCAAGACCTAAGGTAGAGAATTCGTCTTCTTAATTGTGAATTTAAGTTGTTCATGCTTGGTTTATGGAGAAATTAGTGTTTTGAGTCAAGGATTAGTTTAAAATGTTGATTTGAGAGTCCATTCATGCATGCATATGCATACCTTTGAATTGTAAGGATGTTTTCATGAAAATCCACACATGCATGTTCACATTTTGGTTGTAGTCCGTGAATTCACCATGATTTTGAGCTCAATCTTGCATTTAATCATGTTTTGGAGCATTGGAATTCATAAGAGCTCATGCATGTTATGTTCTTGTTTAGTTCATGAAAGTTTCTTTGAAATTGTGTTCAATTGGCTTACCTTTGGGCTTGATTTCATAAATTGATCTTTGAAACATATTGTACTATGGGTTTTTAAGTGTTTTTCGAAAAATTAGCCCAAAAGAATCGAATTTGAAGCTTCAGAAGTTGAGTTTTATGCTTGAGGATCAATCTGAAAATTCCAGATTTTGGTTCCACGCTCGAGCGGAGGACTTCACGCTCGAGCATACCCTCTGAGTACATGCATTTCTACTCGAGCGAATAAAGTCACGCTCGAGCGTGAAATGCATATGCCCAGAAGTTCATGTGTTTTGCAGTCTGCTCAAGCGAGAGAATTCACGCTCGAGTGGAGGTCGAGCGTCTGTCGAGCGTGAATATCATGCAACCAATACTTTTCATGAGTTTGCAGCCCGCTCGAGCGAAGGAAGTCACGCTCGAGCGGAGCTTCATTGTCTGCATGTCCGCTCGAGTGTAGAAAACCATGCTCGAGCGTGGACCCTTGTTTCAACAAATTTTGAAAAGTATTTTAAAGTACATTTTTGCATCCTCATTTCATCCTAAGCATTCCTAGGTCAAGTTTAAGGCATCTTAATGAGGATAATGTTATAGAACCAGACCGAGTCAAGTTAAGGGGCTAAGTTATTAATCCCAAGTGTGTAACTTAGTGTGTGTTCGTTCTGCAACTGTGTAGAGTTGGCACCCAAGGACGCTGACTAGCTTGTCTGTAGCCCAGTGCTCTGTGAGTAACAATGTTGTAAAGATACGTTCAATTATAATTATTTCTGAACAATTAACTGTACTACTTTCTGAAATGACATTGCTTACTGAATGAATGTTTGTCCTATTTGTAAACTGTATTTGTGGCTTCCATAGCAACTTAATGTTACTGTATTGTTACTGTTACTGTTACAGAGATCTCTGTCAGTTCCAATGTTTGGAATTACTACTGTTTACTGTTCTGGTGGCCATCAACTAACTGTTCGGTCTATTAAGACCTACTGTACTGTTTTGCTATTGGACGTACCACGTATGACTGTTATGATTTCTAAATGACTGATATGGCATGAAATATGAGCCACTGATTGAATAACCGATTTACTGATGCAAATGACTATTTTAATTAATAGAAGGACATTCATTCTTAACCCTTTACGCATATGTTATTCACTGGGCTTTAGCTCGCTGTTTATATTTATATGTAGGTGTCCAGGCACCGGACCGGAGCTAGAAGCATTGAGTTAAGCTCCCTTTTTGTCAAGCCAACCATTGTGCCTCACTTCGAGGTTCCGAGTCTGTTCAAGCTAAGGCTGTTTTGGGGTATTGTAGATTCCCCCTTTTGTCTCTGTTTTGTATTGACTGAATAAGTTTTGACTGTACAGTTAAGGTAAAAGGATTTGGTCGCTAACCTGAATGTTTGTGTATGATGTATGTATATATATTTTGGTTATGAATGTGGCTTTATCCATAAAAGTCTTTTTGCATTCAGTTTGTCACAGCTCATTGGACATCTTTTATTTACAATTTGGCTTCCGTCAGCCCCTTTACTCTGTATTATTGTTATTACTGTTAAGCAGGCCTTTGGTAATCACGGATTACTAGCCGGTTACGATGTTAAATCCATAGGGGCGGGTTTGGGTCCTGACACATTTGTTCTCCCTTCTCTTCTCTAATTATCACTGCACTCACTGCATGCTCTGAAACCGCCAAGTACAAAAATAGCTCCTCTCTAGGTACTGGATTTGAGAGAACTAGAGCTATAGTCAGGTATCTTTTCATGTCGGCCAAGGCGGCTTCGCATTCTTCTGTCCACAAGAAATCTGTGGCCTTTTTCAATTGATTGAAAAATGGTTTACACTTATTTGAACTTCTACTTATAAATCTGTTCAGGGCTGCAGCCTTTCCAGTCAACATCTGCACTTGTTTTGCCGACGTTGGGCTTTTCAAATCCAGGATGGCCTTGATTTGATCTGAGCTTGCCTCAATGCTCCTTCTGGTAACCAAGTACCCCAAGAATTTACCAGACCCAACTCCAAATGCACATTTTGAAGCATTGAGCCGGAGCTGATATGTTCTAAGGATGTCGAAAACTGCTTTCAAGTCGGCCAGATGATCCTCAGGTTCTTTGGTCTTTATGACCATTTCGTCAATGTATACTTCCACTGTTTTGCCAATCTGATGTCTGAACATCTTGGTCACTAACCTCTAGTACGTTGCTCCTGTATTTTTTAACCCCGAAAGGCATCACTCTGTAGCAATACAGTCCTTTTGGGGTGATAAATGCAGTCTTCTCCTCATCAGAGGGGTACATTGTTATCTGATAATACCCCTTGTAAGCGTCTAAGAAGCTCATCTTTCCATGCCCTGAAACGACATCCACTAATTGATCAATCTTAGGGAGTGGAAAACTGTCCTTGGGACAAGCCTTATTCAGGCTAGTAAAGTCCACACAGACCCTCTACTTCCTATTCTTTTTTGTCACAATCACAGTGTTGGACAGCCAAGTAGGGTAGTTTACTTCGCGAATGGCTCTGGCCTTTAACAATTTGTTCACTTCTTCTTCGAATGCCTCCACATGGACTAAAGTCGGCCTCCTCGCTCTCTGAATGACGGGTTTAGCCGACCTGTCTACGTTCAGTCTGTGACATGTAACCTCGGGGTCAATGCCAGGCATCTTGTATGGCGTCCAGGAAAAACACCTCTATGTTTGCTCACAAGAATGCTTCTAACTCTCTCTCCTCCTTCTCGGCCAATCCTGAGCCGAGGGGGAATAAGCGCTCTTCATTCCCTTGCTAGACCAGAATTTTCTTCAAGGCTTCCTCATTTTTGTCGGTCGACTCTTTGTCGACGTCATCCAAGACCTCCATGTCCTCGTCCTCAATTTCGACTGTTTCTGTCTTTCGCACGTTGCAGGTGGATTTCATTACTGCCATGGAGCAATTCTTTGCTTGCACCTAATCCCCTCTAACCTCCTCAATTTCGTACTCTGTTGGGAACCATAACAACTGGTGTAGTGTTGAGAGAACAGCCCCCATTGCGTGCAACCATGGTCTCCCCAAGATAACATTGTAAGGAGATGGGGTGTCAATTACTGTGAACTCTGCATTTACCTTGTTTGTGCCTGCCTGCACCTCCAAACTTATAGCTCCTAGGAGCCATGTCGGTGTTCCATTGAATCCGACTATTGGACTGTTGGACTGCTCCAAATCATCTTGGTGAAGGCCGAGCTCCTTATAACATCTGACATACATGATGTCACAAGAGCTACCTTGGTCAATCAGGATGCACCTTACTTAGCATTCTCTAATCTTGAGGGATATCACCAGAGTATTGTTGTGTGGATGTTGCACCATGTCTAGGTCGGCTTCAATAAAGGACACCATTGGTCCTTGGTATTCTTCTGCCCTAGGCCTTTTTTGTTAGACCTGATATACATGCTGTGAGTGTTTTACCCTCTGAGTCTCCCCAAGTACCTCGTTCTCATTGACCTTTAAGTGAATCACATTGATCACTCAAGGTCCGTCTACCTACGGTTGCGGTGCTGGTGAAGGAGGTGGTGCTACTGGTGCCTAGGGCAACCTTGCTTGTTATTCCCTTGTTCTGGCCTCATCTACCAAGTCTCTTAAGTGACCTTATCTTACTAGATCTTCCAGATGTGTCTTTAGGGTTTTGCACCCCTGAGACAGATGTCCATCCTTATTGTGGTAGGCACAGTGCTTTCCAAGGCTTCTTCCTATAAATTTGCCAAGGATCTTATCTGGTGCTCTATAGTAAGGCTGATTCCTAATCCTTTCCAAGACTTTGTAAACCGGGATCCGGAACACTGTGGTGACTACCTGTGCAGCCCTCAGACTTGTTTCTTGTCTGTTATATCCAGTATTACCTCAGCCTCGCTTCGGCGAGCCGTTTCTCTTCTCCTGTTTTGACGCCTTTGTCCCTAGCGTGTCTTCTTTGGCTCTTGTATATTTCTCGATCCTGGCCATGAGTTCTTCCATACTTTTTGGCAGCGTCTTTGCCAGTGACTTTCGAAGTAGGCAGTTATCGTTCAGGCCATTCTTAAAAGATACGACTGCCAACTCTTGGTTGCACCCTGGTATTCGGTTAAAAACCTCATAATACCTTTTGGCATAAGCCCTGAGACTTTTATCCTTGCCAATTCTCAGAGCCATCAAGGAGTCTACCCTCAATGGCTGCAGTTTGTTTGTAACAAACCTGGCCACAAACATCTCGGCCAGGCCTTCCCAACTTTTCACAGTTCCTTTCGACAACTTGTGAAACCAATCTGATGCGATTTCTCCAAAGGATAAGGGGAACACCTTGCAGAGCAACGGTTCGTCCCTGGTATATAGTGCCATTGAGTTCAAATATAAACTGATGTGAAAGTTAGGATCGGACTTACCGTCATATATCTGGAATCTCGACATGTGGAACCTTTTCGGGGCCTCAAACTTATCCGGCTCTACTGAGAACGGCGTTCTCGGCTTGACCGGAGATGTGACCTCGGCATCTTGTCACTTCCTCTAGAGGTAGTCCTGCAAGTCCTCCTTAGTCCGTCCAGGAGCTCGGCTGTCAATGGATTTCAGCCTTTTTGGTGCGCTACTCCCGGTGTCGTTATGAGTCCTCTTGGACCTCCCTCCATTCGTCGTGTCAAAACAAAGCTCCTTCCCCTGAACATGCCGATGTTCCTTGGCATAAGTTTCCTTGGCACGAGATGTCTTCTAAGACTCTCCTCTTATCGATTCTCCTCGCCCGACGTCTCATGAAGGCCGATGAGAATGCTCCTTTGTCCTGTCATACTGAGGGACTGTAGGGATTGCTTTTTGTCCCTCTTTCTGGGCATTATTCTTAGCCGCTGGAATCGGCGTGTCCTCCAATGGGAACGATGGCTGCATGAGGTTGTTCTACATCATGAAATTAACAACCGATTGCAGGTCTGCCAATTTGTTTGCCATCCCCTTCATCTCGTCGTCCCTCCTCAGGAACTGATCTTTCGAAACCTAGAGGTCGCTTTTGTTGTAATACTCGCCTCGGCCTGCCTTCTTTGGAATGCCTCCCTCTTGGCTGATGTCCTTTTCCCCGGGATTCTGCTCCCGGGGTTCTTCATTATAGGTCTCCTCCTCCCTACATTAGGATTGGCGTGTTTGCTACTCCCACTAGGGATGTCGTCCCCAATCTTCTCTTTCTACCTGTCGTTGGCCACCTATTCTCCTTATGTTCCCACAAACGGCAACAAATTGTAGGTGTTGATTTTTAGCCACACAACCAAATGAGGAACTCAACTGGAGAGCACTAGCAAAATAAATTAAGCCCGAACAACCTGTCACAGAAAGATAAGAATTCGGCGGTAGTTGGTCCACCCGGGGGCACTCTGACACTCAAGTCAGTAATCAAATATCTCTTAAAGATAGCAAATTGTGTTTAAACTCACAAGAAAGAACTTACCTTAGACCGACGAGGGTGCCTTGCCTTTATACCCAGCAGTGATCGGATCCTGTAGAAGCCTCGCTTCAATGGACTTTGGTTCAATGCTCATCTAGGACTCCCAGCCGGATAGAGATAAACTCTCTAACAACTTTATCTTTATCCATACCAAGATCCTCTCCAATTCTAGGACTCTTGTCCCTTATCTGTTTATCTCGAATTCTGGTATCTCCGCAGATAACCTCGGCCTAGCCGAGATCACCTCGGCGTCATGATCAAGACACGTGGCACCTCGGCTGATACTTCGGCGTCACTTTGACCACGTGTTGCCATTCACAAAATATGTCTCCACAGCTTTATTGTGTTTTCTAACTAGGTTTTGAAAGAAATGATTACACAAGAAGCTGAATACATAAAAAGAGAAGCTTCTTAACCTTTAAATTGGGAGATCAATTTTTCTTATTGTCTTGCTACTATGTAAATAAAGGAGAAGAAGGTGGTGATGGTAACAATGTTTGAATTTCGATGTATTAAGGATGCTTTTGGATTTGAAATTGTGAAGGAATTTGTAAAAAGAAAAGTAAAAGAAGAGTTCCTTATCGTTATTTTTCACATTTAAATAATATTTAGTATTATTCTTACAGTTAATTTTTTAGATAAACTATACTGACTTGAAATTTAAAAAAAAAAAATTAAACAATGATATATATATTGTTTTTCTTCCGTGATCTTTAGACAATAATGTTTGATGGTGAACGTTTTCTTTTTGGGCTAGGCCTTTAAAGAAGGGAGGATTGTTTATTTTATTTTATTTTATTTTTTTACAGAAAGTTTTGTTGGGCTTTTAAAAAAAATTAATAAAAAATTGACACTTCCGAAAAAAATTAGCGAATGCCAAAATGACCAAAAGAAAGGTTCCAATTCCATTGCTCGTAAGGGATGTTTGGCATAGTTAAAAAAGTCACATTTTTTTATGAGTTTTTATTTTTATTTTTTATTTATTTTTATTTTTATTTTTTGGGTTAAGTGATTATTTTAAAAAAAAATTATGTCAAATTTTTTGTTGTGTAAACGAATTTAAAAAGTAAAAATATATAATTGAAAAAAAATTTAAAAAAATTACTAAAAATAAAAATATATTAAAAACAAAAAATAAAAAGCAAGCAATATTTGCCTCTTTTAAAAAAAATAATAATAAATAAATAAAAACTACTAAGTAGGACTCAAAAGTGTATAATTTTTTTAAAAAATATTACTAAAAAAAATTTAATAAAAAATTACTAAAAAAGTCAGAATCCCAAACACTAAACTATTATGTGTTCTTAAGAGTAACAGCCTCATCCAAAAATCGTGGATGCACTGTCCACATGCATAAGTCATGTTGCCTGGGAGGCTAAAAATAGCCCGCGGTTCATGGGCCGTTCGAAATTCACCCGTGGTTTGGGGTGAGTCCCGGTCCATTTAAGTTATTTGAGCTTGAGCCCGAGCCTAGTCTGAGACCTTAGACCTGGGCTTGGACTATTATTTTGAAGTCTGACCTATGACCCAATCTATCAACCCGCTTAAGATCTACTCAAGGCTCAGCCCGAGGCCTAATTTTTTTTAGTAGAAAATAATAAAATTTTAATAAATAAAATTTTAAAAAAACAAAAAAAATGTTCAGGTCCACCCGAGTCCAAGCTTAGGCCCAGGCCCACCGACCCGACCCAAGCTCGGCCCACTAGTCTGGTTCAGGTCCACCCGAGTCCAAGCTTAGGCCCAGGCCCACCGACCCGACCCAAGCTCGGCCCACTAGTCTGCCCAAGGCCGAAATGTTTTAATTTTGAATTTTTTGATTTAATAAATTGATTTAATAATGACATCAAAATTATCGTCATATTTGACTTTTGGAAAAATAGAAACTAATTTAATGAAAACAAAAACAACCACCCATTCTATAAATAATCATCTAAAGGCATAATAAAAATTAATTTGTTAAAATAAATAAATAAATAAATTTGTAAAAGATTTATTAATTTTATATAATTTTATCTTTGGTAGGTAGAAATAATTTTTAAAAACTCAAAAATATTTTTTTGACATTTATTTTTATCAAATTAATTTATATTTTATCAAATTGACGACTTTGTCCTTGAAATTAAGTAATGGTATCTTCAATTATCCTTATTTAAAATAAAATTTAAAATTCAAAATTTAAAATTAAATATGCCACAATTAAAAAATTAAAGACCAAATTAGCTATAAACACCGTCGGTGTAATTTCTCATTTTTTATTCGTTCTTCGTGCTGGACCTCTGGACACTGAACTCTTCTTTTTGGGCTAGGCCATTAAAAAAGGAGGATTGTTTATTTCAAATTATATTTACATCATTTAGATTTCTCACAATTACAATGACCTCCCATATAATTTTAATAATTGAATCTTGATTGGTAGCTCGAAAAGTCCTCTCCCAAATCCCCCGAATTTGAAAAGAAGAAGAAAGAAGAAGAAGGAAAGGAGGGGCCAACATCAACCAGAGGAGGGCTTAGGCAGAGGCGGAGGCAGAGGAGAGGGGCGGAGGCGGAAGCAGGGGCGGGGGCAGAGGCAGAGATAGGGAGTAGAAGCGACGGCAGGGCTGGGCTGCGACGGAGCTGGGTTGCGACGACGAAAACCGAGCTGGGCTGCAACGACAATCGGGCTGGGCGACGATCAGCGATCGGCGAACCTCTCTTCTTTTTCTCTCTCTTTCTCTCTTCCCCTCTTCTTCTCTCTTTCTCTCCCTCTTCCTCTCTGCGTTTCAGACTGGAAAATGGAAGAAAAAAAAAAGAAAAAAAAAAAAAAAATGCCCAAAATGACGTCGTTTTGGACATTCGGGGGATTCGGGAAAAAAAAGTTTCGAGGTACAAAACATTATTCTTAATAATTACATTAACTTTTCTTGTTCTTAAAATTATTATCAAGATTCCTCCACGGTTTAGCTATTTAACAGAATTTACTAATGTCATGTTGATGTCACACGTTATAATATCAAAAATGACGAAATTACCCATTAGTTACCTTATCTATTCAAATGAGAAATTTACTCACTACCCTTGAAGTTCTGCAGGTATATTATTAAAAATTCATACATATTTTAATATTATTTAATAAAATTCTTAAATTTCATGCAATATTAAATAAAACACTTAAATTGTTAAGACATTATTAAATCATTTAATGAAAAAAAAATTCATTGAGAAAATACTTAAAAATAAACAATCTCTCTAAAATTAATGTTATATAACATCTTAATAATTTAATATAAGACTTATTCTACACTACATAAACAACATAAAATTTATCATTTTAAGTAATGCATTTATTATTATTATTTTAAAATTTATCATTTTAAGTAATGCATTTATTATTATTATTTTAAAGTTGAAATAAATTTATTCATATGTAAATTGTTAAATAATAAATGCAAATAATAAATACATTACTTAAAAAATAAATAATAAAAAAAATTCAAATAATAAATACATTACTTAAAATGATAAATTTTACGTTGTTTTATATTAAATTATTAGGATGTAAGGTCGGCCCTAGCTTAAGGCGAGCAATGCAGCCACCTTAGGCCCCCAATTTTTAAAAATAATTAATTATTTGTGAAATGAAGTTGCCATTATAAAAAACACTAAAAAAACTTCCTTTTACTAGTGTGAAAATCCATTAACTAAAGAATTAAATTGATGAGATATAGGATTTTTCTTTTTCTTTTTTTGAAAACAAAATCAATGAATGAGGTCAATAGTAAGGGTACTTATAATCATATATACTTAAGTTCTTCTCACATCCATCACATGTATTAAAAAAATTATAATTTAGGTATAAATATTAGTACATATGAGTGTACAAAACAAATCAAAAAAGAAAAAAAAAATGTACAAAAGAAATTACATATGTGTAATTAAATCAAAATATTTTGAAAGTTCCTAATTTTTATCATGAATTTTAAAGATTTGAGAGTTGTTATATATGGTATAAATAATATAGTAATATAGTAAGAAGTAAGTTTTAATTTTTAATTTTTTTTTTAAAGGAAATAAAAATTAGTGGGGGGAGGATTAGGTTGGAAAAATAAGAAATAGTTTTTTATATTTCCGTTTGAAAACTATAAATTGTGGAATTATTAATATTTTGAAAATTATTACTTTAATGGATTAGCCAATACTACTTTTTAATTTAATAAATTTACAAATTTATTATGAGATTTTAAAACTCTCATAATACTTCTTACATAATACTTCTTACAAAAATCTCCCTGTAATTATATATAATATAGATAGATAGATAGATAGATAGATAGATAGATGTGTTTTTAATGTTGCGTTTAGTTAGGGGATTTGAGGAGAGATTTGGAAAGAAAAATAGACAAAGTAGATGAAATATGAATAAAATATACTTATATTTCACTTAATTTTACACACTTTTTTTTTTCTTTTCCAAATCTCTTTCTAAATTTCTTCCTAAATCTCCCAACCAAATACAAAGTAACATCCTCATCCAAAAATTAGGGCTGAGTAAGGAATCCGTGGAATCCGTAATCCGATCCAGTCCAGTCCAATCAAATCCAATAGGTTTGGATTGGTTTTTTGAATCCGTGGTTCGGTTTCGGATTGAAAAATTAAAAATCCGTAGTCCACGGATTGGTTCTAGATTGAACCCCACGGTTCCGGATTGAAACCGATCCAGACCGTATACAAATAGTCTATATTTTTATTATACATCCTCTCCCATAGTATCTTCTCTTATTCTATATAAAACCTAAACTCAAACCTAAACCCGTATAATATATTCTTTTATTACTTTTGTTTGTTAGTTTTTAGTTTTAATTTATAATGGTCTAAATTGTTATGGTAAAACCAGTTTTCTTATGGTTGTTTAAATTCTAGAACAGTATGTCGCTATTATAAAAAAAACATATTGCTATTGTAGAACTAATATAGCGCTATGTTTATGTTTTTATGAAATTAAAGTGTTATATATATTTTTTTTTTGTTATTTAATTATGTGAATCCGTAGTCCTAAACCGACCCAATCCGTGTTTAGATGGATTAGTTCAGATTGGTTCCATGATTTAAACGGATTAGATTGGTTCCAATTTTTCAAGAACCGTTAATAACGAATTGATCTTAATTTTATCCCAATCGAATCCAATGCGGACCATGCTCACCCCTACCAAAAATCATGAATGCACTGTCCACATGCATAAGGTATGTTACCTATACTATAATCTACTATTATTGCGTGGAGCAGTTAAATAAAGGAGAATTTCATTTCAGTGCAACTTTTTAATTATTTATATATTAATAATAAATTTTATAACATTAAAAGTTAATTTTACAAATTTTTTTATATACTTAAAATTATTTTTTGAACTTTTCACTGATACCTTATTTGCCCTTAAATAAGTAGTAGCTATGTCATACAAAATTATTTTATTTTATTTTATTTTGAATAATCTCTCATTTCCTTCCGTTATAGATTTTGGAGTTATTAGTAATTTTTTTATTTTGTTGTGTAGACTCTTTGGTATGATTTACGTTTACAATTTATTAAGCCAAAATCATTTAAATAAATTAAAAAATGATTATTTAAAATTTATTAAAGAATATTTTTAAGGGCCCTCAATCTAAAACTTCAATTTTGAATTTTTTTTGCCGAAAAGCCTAAACTCTAAAACACATTGTCCACAACGACAAGCGCCACAAAATGACCAAACTATCATGTAGAGTTGTTTTGGGAAGTTGGTAAAAAGTTGGCTTTTGACTTTTTATCAAGTTTTTTGACTTTTTTAGAAGTGATTTGAGAAGTTGATAAAAAGCTAACTTTTTGCTTTTTAATTTAATATTTATTTATGGTGTCAAATCAAATTAAAATGACCAAAATACCCTTACCCAACATACGAGATTTATTTTTTTATTTTTTTTCATAAGCCCTAATTTGTAATTTTAAGGCTGTGTTTTTGGCACTTCCCAAAAGGATTTTGTTACGTTTTTGGCAACCGCGTTTTTGGACATTTTGTTCAAAAACGTGACTTTTTACTATATTTCCAAAATGACACGTAATATATATATGACATAATCCCTAACTCTCTCTCTCAACTCTTTCTCTCTCTTCTCCTCCATCAATAATCCTCTTCTGTCCTTTGCTGGTGCCTCACTCTCTCTCTCTCTTTCCTAAACACCCATCACACCACCTCGGCTCATTCTCCTTCTCCTCCGCTGGTGCCTGTGCGAGATCCGAGAAGATCGTCGAGATCTAAAGCAGATTTGAGTCCTATGTCGAGATCTGACCATCGCGAGCGATCCACACATATCTGTCGTCGGTAGTGAAGATGGAGAGACCATGCCTAATGGTTGAGATCTGAATCAGATTCAATTTCGCAATCTGAAAATCTCTTGAGCACTCAGATCTCTATGATTTCTGCACCAATCAACATCTCTCTCTAAGATCTAAGTCAAATTTGATGACGGCGACGAAGGCTGGGATTCGGTGAGAAATTGAACCATTGTCAAAAACATAGCACTTTGTTTTTTTTTTTGAAATTCCCACACTGCTGTTGGTGATAGGCCTCGTTTGGGAACAGACTAATTTAGTAATTTTTTAGCTATTTGGCTAAAATACGAGTTAAAAAAAATTAGTATGTTTGGGATGATTTTTTGGCTTTTTACGAAAAGATGTGCAAAAAGTAAAAAGAAAAAAGAAAAAAGAATCTTTGACTTTTTGGTATGGGTTGTTGGCTTTTTGACTAATTTAGTAACTTTTTGACTTTTTAGCTAAAAGGAAGAGTTCCCAAACGAGGCCTTAGTGGGTTACAGATACCAAGATTATACGTTTTATTTGTTTACACATCTTTATTAGTTTGTTGCTTGAGGAAAAAAAAAATTGGTGTATTAAAAAAGAGAAAATGTTCTTATCTAATTCTCATTCTTTCTTCTTCTTCAATTTTCCTCAAATCTGATTTTTCACTTTGCATTTATGTGTTCAGACTATTGTATATATTACAATTTATTACACAACTCTGATTTAAATTTTTTTAGTTCATTTTGTTCTTGTTTGACAAAAACTATTATGTATATTTGTGTAATTTTGGGACTATATCTCAGTGATCTCAACGCAATTTGATTTCTTGTTCTCTGATTTTTTGAACAGATAGCAGAAAAAAAAATTGAAAAAATGAACAAAGAAAAATATTTGAACAGATAGGGTAAAAAAATTGAACAGATAGAAAATAATTTGAACAGATAAGAAAATTTTTGAACAGATAGAAATAAAATTTAAACAAATAGTCAACGAAAATCAACAGATAAATTAAGGGGTAAAATTAGAAATAAAATATCATTCGAAACAAACAAAAAGATTTATCATCAAACTATTTCATAAAAGGTAGATCTCTCACTAACCAAAAAAAAATATATATATATTCACTAAATCTAATACTTTACATACTTTTCTTAACTTAGACTTTTTAACGACTGTTGTCTTTCATGGCATATCCTTATTTTGGTAATCATTATTGAGCTCAAACATGATCTCCTAGATAAGGAAAAAAACAACACGGAAATGGTTTCTTTTTGTACCATTATTTATTTTTATATATATATATTAAGCCTTATCTCAGATTTATAAATATCTCCCAAAGAGATTAAAAAGAAGAATTAGCAAGTAGGATTGGGTTGGTAGAGCATTTTTTGTTATCTATATTTTTTTTTGTTTCCGTTTTGTTAAGAAATTTTGACAAAAACAAGTGTTTTTTTTAACAACACACATTTAAATTTTGTTATGAATTTTCAACTAAAAGCACGAAAACAATAAAATGTTTTTTAACAACATGTTTGCCCCAGATCACGTCAGGTCCAACTTGGGGTGAATGAAGTCGCACAGCTCTTTTTCAAGCCCAACTTCGGCCCAGATCATGTTTGGCCTAAACTCTCCATTTCGAGCCCTTTCTTAAGGTTTTTGTTATTAGGTCTGGGTACAGCCCACTTAGCCCACACTAAAATTCAAATATATATATATATATATATAATATTATTGGGCAATTCTATTTGAATCTAAAAATCATCTCAGTATGCCAAACTCAAGGACAATTCTATTTCCACACACCTAATTTTACCCTGAAGTAAAATGATCATAATGGACATCAAAACACATCATTAACAAAAAAATCAAAGTTTTTTTTTTTTTGGTACATATCATTTTAAAAAAAAAACACAAAAAATCTCAGTGCACATCTTTTCACATCTTTTAAATTAAAAAAAAAAATAAATATTAGTTTTTCCATTGTTTTTCACGTCCTCAATTGTTGTTCACTTATTTTATTGACCATTGTTTGTTACACACTCTATAGTCATCTATTGCTTTACTCTCCAAGTTTAACTCTATTGATTACATCATTTTGTCATTAAAACCCACTATAATTCTTGATTTTTGTGATGGAAGAATTGTAAATCAATGGAAATTCAAATTCAAATAACAATATGCCTAGTTACAACAAAAACAATTATGAAAATGTAAGTTTTTTTATGCAAATTTTTTTTTCACGATTTTAATTCAGTAAATCAGTGTCGAAACGTATTACTTTTTTTGAATATCAACTATCGAAATTATTAATTCTATTCGAAAATCAAGTTCCGAATTTGGATATAAATCAAATTCGGAACTCAACTTTCGAATTTAAGAATTTATTTCAGAAACCAAGTTCCGAATTTTTTTACATGTGTTCAGAAGTTAAAAATCGAATAAACTTTTTTCATTAGATAACCAATACTGAATAAGCAAAATCGAATTGCTTCAAAAAAAAAACAAGAGTTTATGAAAAATAAGAGATAGATGGAGTTGTAAGTCTTTAATGGAGTTCGATACAAAACGATGTTGTTTCAAGATCTATGTTGATACAAGTCGATGCCAATTAATGACTTTTTTTATGTTGACTGGATTATTAATTGAAGGAATCAGTTTGATGATGTAACTGGAAATCAAATGAGGTAGTTTGTTGTATAATTTGAAGATTTATGGAACAATTTGCTAAGTGATTTTTTGTGAAAGATTTGTGTTTTCAAGGTGGGTGGAATAAAAAATGGGTCTACACTATTTATTCTCTGTGGAACAAATGGTTTAAATGGTGTGTGTAGAAGAATGTTAGTTTAGGATATAATGGAACATATGAGTTGTTCACTGAGAACAAAAACATAAAACTAATGTCGTAAGGGTGTGCATTGAAAAATTATGTACACAAAGATAAAAGAGTGTGTGGAAATAGAATTTCCTCCAACTGAAATTTAAAATTTTTAATTCTTATTATACCTTAATGTAATGCATTAAACCTTAAAATAAAATATTATTTTTTTCTTATGATATACCGCAATCAATTAGAAGTATTCTTCCTATTCAAATCTCTTTATTTTCTTATTCAAGTTTCAATTATTTTCTCTCCTTATTTTTTTTTCATTCCAAAATTTCAATCAACCCATCAAAACTCACCATATCATCAACATCATTGTTTTTTTTATTATATTGTTACTTGAAAATAAAAATAAAAAAAGTTTGAACAAAATCAAACATGGATGAGAGTAATAATCAAAATAGTTTTTTGAAGTAACCCATCAAAAATGAGGTAAGTATTTCCATAAATATTAAAGTACAATTATTGATTTATGTGTGTGTGTGTGTGTTTTTTTTTTTACATAAAATCAAATATTCAGCTTATTTTTCGTCATTATTATTCGGACTTGTAGAACCGAACAAATTCACTTTGTTCGGTTCTAAAAATCTAAACGCGAAATTCACCCTCTCCTTCGTTGTCCTCCTTCGCTAGTGTCGGGTTTCCTAATCATATTCCCTATATTCCTCATATGCACGTGAACAAAAGAAAAAAAAAATCATGGATTTTTCAAAAATAATTTGAATTTTTTAATTTATTTTATTTTGGTGTATCTTTGTAAGAACCCTCACCACTGCTTACCGAATGAACACTGATTACCATTGAACTGAACTGATTGTGACTGATAATTGAACTGATTAAAGTACTGAACTGACTGATTAAAAACTGTAACTGAATTGACTAAGTATGTATGTTAATTTGTATTCTATCTGTTTGATTGATTATTTGATCTGTTCGTATTTTAGCGTTTAAACTGCTAATTGAAGGCCTTATCGGCGGCCGAATCCAGAATTGATTGATGTTCCACGACCCTCAAAATTAATGTGATTTTATGGTGTATTCATCTGAAAACTGAGTAGGTATGATTAAACTAGATTAAATTGAGCGAAATTGAAAGAGTTTGACTTATTTACAACCTTGCCCTTGAGTGGGCCACTACCTATACACCTTTGAGTTCATTTCAATTGAAACAAACATTTCATCAGTCCATATCTCTTGTTCTTGCCGACCTTGAGGGAGAGAGGGAGAGAATAGAGTTGTCCTTGAGGGATTGGCTTAGTCAACTTGAAGAATTGCTTGGTGATTGAAGTATAGATTGCATATTTGAGCTCCCCAAACCTTGAATACAAGACTTAGGTAAGGACTTCATCTTCTCATTCTTGTGTTTGAGCTAATTCGTGCATGGTCCATGTTAAATTGTAGAGCTAAGTCATGTTTTAGTTCATACATGTTGATATAGAGCATAATTCATGCATGCATGTTCGAATTGTTGAGTTGTGAGTTGATTTCATGATAAAATGGTACATGCATGTCCATAATTTTGTAATGGTCCATGTTTTCATCTTGTTTTTGGATCAATTGGCTCCTTAGAGCATCAAATTGAAGCTTCTTTTTTTTTTTTTTTTTTTTTTGGACATGCCAGCTCAGTAGAGCACTTTTTAGAGCTCTACTTTTAGAGCTCTATAGCATTGTTGCTCTTATATATATCGGTGCCGCTACATAGCCCGAATTTCAATCAACTCGAATGGCCCGAATGAGGTGGCAAGAGGTTGTCTTCTCCTTCGTCCAGTCGCACACCTTCATGCAAGCACACGTTTGATTTCCAAAAACAAAGATGAAGCGAGAATAGAGAGGAAAACAAAGACGAAGTGGGAGTAAAGAGAGAAGATGATGAAATTGTAGCTCGTGACCTACTGGCCGACCTGTGTGCCACTGCTGATCACCAGCCTGGTTAGTGCTGCTCACGATCAACCTAGGTGACCACCGACGACCACCAAATTATCATTTTGCCGCCAGCACCATCAACCTGTTCGTGAATCGCATGTCAACGTTAGTGGCTACAACTTACGAGTATGTGTGTCTTCAACTTCAACTCATTCGCTCTCTCTTGTGTAATCTGTATATATATATATGTGTGTAGACACCTCATTTTTGACCGACCTTGAGATTCAGACGTCACCAGTTGAGCGCTTGGTGATATTGCATAATGTGCTCGTTCAGAAGTTTCAGCGTCTCGGCAGCGAGCCCTGCCTCCGGATTTTCGAACCCTCTTCTGTGTCTTGCCTCGGTTTGTGAACCAGGCTCGGTTTCTCTCTGTTTCTTTTCCTGAGGGGAGGGAGAGGTCCCGTAGACCATCTCTCAGTGGCCGTGGGCTACATTTTGTGGCTGTAGGCCATTTTGCCCATTTTGGAGCCCGGTTCCCGGTTTTCGGAGCCGTCAGGCCGTATGCCTCGGTTCGGGACCGCTTAACCATCTCCTATTGCTCCAGTTTTTGGCATACTTCTTATTTACGCCCTTTTGAGGGACACTGAGGTCTGAGAGACCCACTTCGTGGTCGAATGCCACTTTCGGTGCTTAACAGGCGGTTTTCGGGGCCCCGAACTGCGCGTTCTGGCCCCCGAACATTCGTTTTGCATCGGTTTTCGTTCATTTTTGGCAGGTACCTCTGTTTCATCACCAGGAAGGCCGTAGAAGGGTGGGAGGCCAGCAATTATTTCAGCAACCAGTTATATATCCTCCGACGCCCTCCGACGTCCGTTTTTCTCACTTCCGAGCCAATGTTGACCACCCTTGGACCATTTTCTTAAACTTTTAACCACATATTTGTGATGTACACACCTGGGAGGCCACCAATATCATATGGCCGGCCACTAATGTTGTTTGACCCTTTTGAACCCCTCCTAAAAGTGGGTTGTTCTCTCTCCTGGGTCACTTTTTCCAGTGTTTGACCGCATGGTTGTGTTGTACACACATGGGAGGCCACCAATATCATATGGTCGGCTACTAATTCTCATTGACCTTTTTGACCCTTGGCCGGCCGGCCATAAGAGGTGGCCGGCCGGCCACCTGCAGCTGAGATAACTGGCCGGCCTTGATCCTTGCCCCCTGCTTAGTTCAGAACTGACCTTTTTTCCCCCCAAAAACCTGTATCCGGGGGACAACCTTTTGGAGGGGAAACTTGATCCATTTCCCCCCCACTTTTTCCCTCCATTTTCCCCCCATTTTGGGCTATATACCTGGCCTCCAGCTCTGTCCCAAGGGTTGAAAAACTTTGCCTTAAGCTATTGCATTCATATCTCCTTCCATCTCTTTCATTTCCTTCCAAAAACACCAAAATCCTACCCTATTTTCATACCATCACCTAGCATCACCACCACTACTCCATTTCTAGCAGCTTGGGGAGTTTTCCAGCAGCTAGGAGGCATCACTTCTCAAGCCAAGAAGCAACCAAGGGTTGGTCTTCAAGGGTAAGTGTCAATTCCCTCTTTTTGAGCTTAATTTTGCAACATTTTTCTAGCTAGTTTTCTTGCTGTTTTGAGCTCCGGACAAAACTGAAAGTACCCTTTATTTGAGCTCTATTTCACGTTTCATTAAGGGAATTTTGTCATTTGAGGTCCCCATCTTATACTTGCTTCATTATCCCTCTTTTATGCCATAATCTTGCATAGTATTTTTGGCCTATGTGTGGTCTGTTTTGGAGCATGATGTAAACTGTAAGTGAGTTTATTTTGAGACCTTATTCAACATTTAAGAAGGGCTCATTGCTGTTTGGGACCTCCATGTGCCACTTGTCATTATACCCCTCTTTGGTCCCCATTTTTGCATGATTTATTAGCCTATTGTTCTTCTGTTTTTGGACCTTGGTCCGAACTGAAAGTGGCTATATTTTGACCCCCTTGTCATGTTTCATTAAGGGTCTTTGGCTGTTTGATAAATTTTTATTATACTTTGTGTTTTGACCTCTTTTGGGCCCTACCTTGCATAGCATGTTGAGCATACTTGTATATTGTTTTGGGGGTTTCCATAAACTGTAAGTAGTCATAATTTTGGTCCCTCTTCAGTGTTGTAGAAGAGCCTTTTTCTTTTTTGGCTTTGCATCTACCACTTGCTTCATTATCTCACATTTAGGGCCATTTTTGCATGCTAGTTTTGCCATCTTTTTGTTCGCTGTTTGGCCATGCTTTGAACTGTAAAAATGCTTTTCTAGGGGCTGCCTTGCTTCTGTCTTTTCATTCCATATACCAATTATGCATGCTTTGTATAGCTGTAAGCCATTTCATGTACCTAGTTTTGCATTTCGGGAGAAATTCCATGCATCGGGTGTCATTTCGCCTCGTTTCGGGGCTGTTTTACCCCTCATTTTGCTACTGAAAATTGCATGTTTGCATATCATTTTCCATGTCTTTGCCATGCCTCATTAGAGTGGCATTTCGGTGCTTGAGGGTCGGTCCTCGGTTTGCGTGCACGCGTGCACACATTTCGAGTTTTCTTGTTTTCATCTGACGGCCTCCTATGTGAGTGTGGCTGAGGCTCTCTCATGTTGGTGTAAGCCCATTATTGCATTGCGCATGCCATTTCATCCATAGCATTGTGTGTGCTCGGTTGTGTATTACCTCGTACAGCGTGTATGCCATTCCATGACATTGTGTATGTTAGGATTGTTTCTTAGTTACATTTCATGCATGTCATGCATATTGCATCGTGTTCGGGATAGGAGTTACCCCGGGCACGGGAAACGAGGTACGTTTCGTACTCTGAGTGACGGAACGTGTTTCAATTCCAAGTCACCGACACTCCGGATCATCCATGATGGAGTTAGGTCTTGTTGTGTTTTCATGTGCATTCATTCCACATTGAATTGCACATTTCGACCCCTTGGCCATCATGCATCGATATGCGTGATTGATGGCACGAGGATCGAGGCATGCATATATCTGTGAAAATACATTGCTATGCCCCTTTCCGCAGGCCCAATTAAAAAAGATGAATTAGGCCATATCATATCAAAGCCTAACTCAACAATACAGACCTCCAAGGTCTGTTACACAAAATCCTTTCAACTATCCAGCTATATGAATCCTATCGTCGAAATGTGAGGAATAGACATTGGTGAAGGCAAAAAAGAAAATGTTAAAGAAATATCAATTACTTAATTACTTAAACACACATGGATCTCTCTGAACTCGTCAAATTAGGTATATACGGCTTAATTAAAATTTTA